>VBSM01003143.1:46257156-46280783 GCA_008086735.1 Cheirogaleus medius
TCCAATCTCAATTCAGATTCTCCGTCTTTGTTTGAGCGCTGCGCCCTACAACAATGATCATCGTATGGCTCAGTTTCCTCATCTGTAAAATGAGAGTAAGTGCCAGCACAGACTTGTGGTGTTATGAGCACTCTTCCCATAGCATTTTAGAACCCATTTATACTTTCCAAATGTCACCTGTGTGCCTGTTTGAATTTCTACTTAAAACACCAAAAAACAAACAGATGCCAGTTTGAAATGAACGCTGACACAGAATGGATCCCCGAAGGAACAGCCGGAGACTCCCTTTTCATCCTCCTCTCTGCCCAAGGACAATTCACCTGTCTTGTATGATTCCTACTCTCTTTCTTGAGCAAACGATGAAATTGAACAAGTGGCCTTTAAGGTAGCTTTGATATTGAAAAGTCAATGATTTTATTTGTAGGTAACAAATCATAACCCCCTCTGGTGGTCTTCCCATTGGCAGGAAACATGATTGGGGTCAGCCCAGTGGGGCGGGAGCAGCGTGGGCCTTGGTGGTTATGATGGGCAGGTGATATCCAGTGGCCTGTGAGTGACGCAGCCAAGGGAGGCAGCAGGGGGCCCAGGCTAGGCGATGACAAGAGACAGAAGATCATGCATCAAACTTGAAGGGTGACATAGAGTTTAAATAGAAAAGCAACATGACAGTTGGTAGCAAAGGAGCTCGAGAGACGGAAGTAGGGCCCAGGCAGATGGAGCCTACTTCTTCCCATGGGAATTCATTCATTCATTCACTCATCCAGCACTTATTTCTTTAGTGCCTACTTAGCTAGCCTGTGCTGGGGGTTGGACGTGCAAATGAACACATAGGCAAGGCCCCTGTCCTCATGAGGTTTACTGTCTCTCTAGTGGGAGCATCAGACATTAAGAAAGAATGTTTTAAATATCACATAGTTATCAGCCCCAATAACCGCTCTCACAGACTAGCCCAGGTTGTTGTAGAAGCAGAAAAAGCAGACCATATCTAGTCTGCAGTCAGGGAAACTGTCCTTGAGGAAGTGACACGTAATCTGTGATATAAAGATACCCTGGAATTAACCAGGTGAAGTTGTAGGGACACGCCCACACATGACAGGCACTGTGACATGCCACCGCGTATGGATGTTGGTGTTTCCAGTTTACAGTGTGAGAAGGGAGAATTTCCCTAAAACGGCTGATCAACACAGAAAAGCGACCACATTTTGTCTCCATCTATAAATGGGTTTATATATAGATACACAGAGATCATCAGAATATTTCTTATAGCAAAGTTTCAGAGACTGCGATAGCATTATCGGTTCCTTGTGGAATAAATCAGAGTTGATCCAGGTTCTCGCTTTTTGTGAGTTAAACTCTCCCAGAACTTTATGCGCTGGGGTGAGTCACCTTCCACGCAGAAGCTGGACATGAGCCCTTGTTGGTGTCCCCTGATCTCCACTGTCTGCTGTGACTGCTCCTGAGGGCCGCTGCTTCCCTGTCACGGAGAGAAGGATGGGAGCAAACCACGGAGGACATGAGGATTCATGAACTTCACAGTCACTCCAGTGCTTTGCAGAGCGTGTTAAAGAGCCAAGCAGTTTCGTCAAATGTTAATAAATGTTATGTGGGGGGAAGAAAGAGTCCGAATCCAATCACTCTGGGGGAATGGATTAAACAGTTACGCAGGCTTTTATTGTAGGACTTATCAGAGCCTGGGATATTGTAATGCAGATTGTAAGTCTCTAACTGGGGATGCAATTTTTAATATTTTCCAAACATATTTATCCATGAAACATGCTTTTCCTGAAATCTTTCTTGGGTGGGTTTGTGCTTCAGAACTCATTTTGGTAAATGCTGTTTAAATAAGTAACTCAAATTTAGAGCTTGCAAGTGAAATGGATCTTAGAAGCCACTTTGTCCAAACTTCCCACTTTAGAGAGGAATATGAGTGAAAAGCTCTGATCTAAATCTACTTCTTTGGCACTATTACAGGCATATCTCTTATGCCATGAATGCTCTTAAGTTGTAGTAGAGAAAAGTGCTCTAAAGGAATAAGGAAATCCCTGCACTTCACCACGTAACTTTGGGCAAGTCCTGCTGGCCGTCAGTTTCTCTGGGTGTTCAATGAATACACTGCATCCTCCGGTTGCTGAAGATTTAGCGCTGCAGGAAAAGCACCTGGTACAGGGGAGGGACTCAGTAAGTTATTAGCTCTCCGCCCTTCCCACCCGAGAAATAAGCATCATGCCTTATATAAATACTATATGCAAATATTCTATATGTGATATGCAAATATTCAAGACATTTTTTTTTTATAATGTTGGGTTTTGTCCTGGTCCCTAAGGGAACATATTAATGCAAAGTAAAACACTCTGTTCAATTCTGCTGGTTTAGATGATGCCTCGTTCTCCCAGGAAGCTCTTCTATTTTATAACCTGGTGTTAAACTTCATTAAATACAAATACTCTGGAGTTTATCATCCTTTCTGGGAGCCTAAGCTTCAGAATTAGAGCATTGTAAAGTTTAGGCTTCCTTACATTTTAGAAAAGTAGAAATAGACTCTACAAGGGGAAGTGACTTGTGCAAGGTTACCGCATGAGCTGGAAGCAATTCCAGCAGATGAGCGAGTAATGTCTAGCCTGGGGCCTTTTCTCCAAATCAGCAACTCCTCACTTCTCTTCTTGGAAACATGAGCCCCAGCATACCGAAGTGTTTGCTCTTGAATTCTCTTTACTTCTGTAAACCCGGGTAACTCGGAGGGATTTTTGTCGCCTCACTGATTTAGGAAGTTGCAGTTTGTTGAAAGAGAAAACCTGTCAGCCATCCGAGTTTGGTGTTTTGTGCCAAGCAGAGGATTCAGCATGTTTTAGCAGGGTTTGAGCTAGAGTCCAAGCTGGGCACAAACTTCTCTCTTTCTTCAACCAATTAGAAGGGAAGAGAAAACGCTCTGCTTCAAGAGAAAGCCTCCTTTCTGGTGTGTGTGGAGAGGAGCAGGTGCCACCGCCCTGGCAGTTACGCAAATCTGTTGTGCAGATTTTACAAACAAAAACAAAAGTAAACAGAAGATACCTGAACATACACTATATGCAACGTGAGTGTAAATAGCAAGACTCTTTTGATGCTCACTCTGGCACTCACCCAGGTGACAGATTGGGCGGCACTGTGGATAGAGCCGTGACAGACCGGAGGGCACTCATGGCTATGGATCCTAAACTTGCTTCTTCTGCCCTTTGGCCACATGACCTTGGACAAGTCACACTCACACCTGTCTGACCACTTATCTGTCCAGGGGGGATGATAGCTGCTTGCCTTTTTATTAATATAAAAATTAAATGAAAGACTGGAACAAAACACCCACTTCAATATCTTATTACTACTCCAGGGCAGGAACAAGGCTCAGTGGTGTAAGAAGAATAAAATGGTCCTTTGCTCACAAGCGTTCTCCTTCTACTGGGGTACTCGCACCCCAGATCCTGTGGTAGGTGCTGTCATAAACAGTCCCTACAAAATGCTCCACAGCAGCAAGGAAGTGCAAGGCGGGCCTTTGCCATTCACCGGGATGAGGTGCTTGCTTATTTCTGGCCCCTGTCAGAGAGCTGGATTTTGCCGCTCTTTTGGTGCTCCAAGCTCTGGAGCTGATGAAGGGATTCCGTGAGTGATAGTCTGGTTTGCTGGTTTGCTTGAGCAAAGATCTGAGAATCTGCTGCGTAAATAGGTTTCAGACAGATTCCTGAAACTATTTTTAGGAAGAAGCCACCCTGGTAGCTAATGCTAAGTGGGTATGTCTTCCAGTTGGCGGGTCCTGGGTCCCACCTCCAAATGTGACAAGGAGGTTCAGGCTGCTGGCAAGGGACACTGTGTTGTAGTTAACACAGGCAGTGCTGTGGTAGAGGATCTTGAAAAGGCCCTGGCTTCCTCACTTCTGTGGTTGCACCATAGAAGGCAACAGGGTTAGTCTTCTTACAGATCAAATGGGTCTATCAGCACCCAGAGAACACTACTGGAATGTTTTCTTCCAACCTGGAAAGTAAAATTCTAAATCTAGGAAGAACCCTGATGGAGGCAGCAAAGCAGGCTTGGGATGGGCCGTAGACGTCATCTGACTCATCTCTAAGGCTCCAGATTAGGAAACTGAGGCAAAGAGGGCTTGCAAGAGGACACACAGTGAGTTAGTGGCAGGGCTGGTTCTGAAACCCAAACTCTTGACTCTGGGGACAACCCCCAAGGTTGAGCTCTCTGGACACCAGCCAGTAGGGGGAGCTCCGTCTCACAGGTGGTGCTCAGAGCATCTCCCGGCAGGAGACATGCAGTGCATGGGTTAGCAGGTAGGTCGAAAACACATCTGTAAAGCCCGCGGCTGGCAGAGGACGCCCAGCTGTCCTGTATTTCTCCTCTGCAACAGCCCCTGCCACCCCACTCCCTGGGCCCCTGGGAGCCATGAGCATGATCCCGTCCAAGATGAAGACATGTAAGTTCCCCCTGGAACTTGTGCGTGAGTTTGCTGATCTGGCCTGGAACACCTGTCTAGACACTTCTAGGGAGTGCACTGGCAGAGTGGCTTCTAGGGTAAAGGGAGGTGGAATTGGGAGAAGACACAGGAGGACATTTTTAACCAGATAGGTGCCCATTCCCCTTTGCAGACATTTATTGAGTGCCTACTATGTGCCGGGCACAGGATGGATGTTCATGATCGCAGACATCTAATCAGCGCCACGGCGTACAACCTTCTTTCTGAATGTCGGCCGCCCAGCCCTGGGCTTTGTGCTGGCTCTCTTTCTTCCTCACTCTCTTTCTTTCTTTCTTAAGCCACCAACAAAACTCTGACCTCTCCCCACACACACAATGCAGGCAGTCACTCATGCATTAACAACCACCGGGCCCCAAAGGTCGTTTCTATGACAACCCCGGGGTCCTTAATGACCCTGGCAGGCCAATGATTTTGTTTTGTTTGAGAGTGAAGGAATAATAAGTCAGGCCAGCTCGCTTGGGCGCTCGCCCCCCTCCGCCGCCCGCGCTGATATACTGTTCATTATCTGGCTGCTGCATCAGCCCCAGAGACGGGGCGGCAGGCAGCTCTGAAAGACAAGAGGCTGGCTGCAGACAAAGAGCTGTAAAGGACCAGAGTGTGCCCTGCATACAGGGCTGCCCGGGCTTCATTACTGCCATCGCCGGCCAGCGATGGGAGTGGTGGGGGCAAGGGCCCTGGGCTCCCTGGCTCCCGGAGTCCAGTGGCACCCGCGTGAACCCCACATGGCGGTGCAGCTTTTTAGAAAGAACCACGTGCAGGGCCCTGTCGGGAGGCCTCTCTAACCAGGAGGTATGCCCGACTCGCAGGCAGGCAGCGCTGCTCCCGATGGCGAGACCTATCATTTTAATGATGGGATGAACAAGGCAATTAATGTGCGGCCCCACCAGCTTCCATATGGATCCCCAGTAACTGGGGAGGCTGGGCCGGGCCGCCCAGACAAAGGAGGGCAGCGTGGCTTCCCAGCTGATTCCTGTCCGCTGTCCCCGGCGGGGCGTTTCCCTCCTGGTTCTCTAGCTCTGGTTTTCTGGTTCTACCCTGCGAAACTTCCCGGGGAGGAAGCTTTCATTGTCTTCTGATCTTGGGGCAAACAGGCCTCCAGCTTGTCACATTAATTTTCAAACGTGACGTTCGGCAGCATGGGGTTTTGCTAGCAGACACTTGGAATTATTTTTGTTGTGTGTGCACGACTGAAATCCCCTAGAATAAGTCATTATCCTCTAAAAAAGAAAAAAAAAAAAATCCGCTCCTACTGGCTGCCTGGTGGCCCAATCAGCTGACTCATTTTCCACGCTTTCCCTGAAGTAATTAGCGTTTTCATTTTTCCCAACCTGCCTATTAGATAAACTCCAGGATCCCATTTGGTTGAAGCTCATTTTTGTGAGTTGACTTGCCTCAGCCTCTCCCCGAGAAACAAAAGGGGAAATCTGGAGAAAGGCACAAAGAGATGTGCGATTTAGGCTCCCGTTCTCCTGCTTGGACTGCTTCTTAATCAAGGAGATGTTAAAGGACAGGGTGCTGTGGCTGGGGGAACCCCAGGCACGGGGCGTCGTGAGTGCACCCCAGTGTCTGCAGTTGGCCCCAACTCGATGTTGGGCAGGGGTATTTGATCACTCAACAAGCAGTTACTGAGCACCCCTTGGAGCTCACAAACCTGAAGGCGCAGAAACACAATGCTGCTCCTTGCAGCAACGCACCCACCTGTCCCACACCCATGTGGGACAGGCTCTAGATCAGGAATGGAAGGCTCTGGGGCCGCACAGCCCAGCAGGCAGGTCAGTGGCGGTGTGTAGTGGGCTGGGCTTACGGCTAGGGCAGGCTGGAGGGCAGCAGTCCTGTCTGCAATGAGCGGCCACGGTCAGCTCCAGCACGCGCTGTGTGCCGGCACGTGGGCCCAGGACTGCCAGAGCTCCCGAGGGTTTCATGAGAAGACAGAACTTGGAATTTTTTTTTAACGTGAAATCTTCAGATTTTTAAATATTGTCAACAAATTGTAATTTTTTAGGACATGACGCTGGTCAAAGACAACACGCTTGCATGAAGCAAGTGGGCCCAAGGCCACTAGACCTTTGTGGCTCCAAGTGTGATGGGACAGCCAGGCTCGTCAACATTACCTGGAAGCTCGCTGGGAATGAAGACCGCGAGGCCTTGCCCCAGATGTCCTGCATCCTAAACCCGGGGATCCACGTGCACATTAAGCTCTGGGGCTCAGTGCACTGGGTCTTCGGCTGGGACATTCCCTAGCATTTTCCCTGAGTACAGGTTTGGTCTCTGTCCCTCCTATGCACACCTTTTGTTACATCCCAGGGTAAAAAAAAAGGTTCATTCAGAGTACAGAGACCAAAGTGTCTCCAAAGCTCATCCTAGGGGCCCTGGGGCTTGTCTGGTTCAAACCTCTCCTTCAGGCAGGGGAAAAGTTAAGCTGTCCAGGGCAGATGTTGTTTATTCTCTTCTCTGGGGATGGGGCAGCTCAGTCTCATAATAAATGCATATTTTTTCTGTCCTCATTTCCTAGAATTTGCAGTCATTGACACAATTGACCGGGGTCTTTACTGAAATCTTCTGCCCCCCACCCCGGCGGGGGGAGAGTCCCTAATCTAACATTGTCCTGGTTTGCACCCTGATTATTCTAAAGCCTCTGTCTTCTCTCGCTCCCCTCCTTCCTTCTCTAACATTCTAAATGTGGGCTGTCCCCAGGGCTGTGTCTTCTGCTGTCTCCACCAAAAGCGTGTTCATCTAAGCACTTAGCTCTCCAAATCCACCCTCTCCGCTTCCATCTTCCTGAGAGACAGTGATACTTTTCCAAGTGCTTGGTGCCGCTTCGGGCTCAAATGATCTAGAAGGAAAACATCACCTTCGCCCCAAAGCTCATTCTACTCCTGGTTGCACGCTCGCTATTAGCGACCTGGTCACTCGGACTCCAGACTGGGCAGCAGCCTGGCATAACAGAAAGAGCCAAAGTCTTGTCCCGATGTTAACCGTTCAGCCTACGTTTCACATGGGACCCTTCTAGAAGCAGGCAACCCACAAATTCACAAGTCAGCAGGGTGATTTTATGAGCCTGCCTTGTTTTCACCTCATAGTTATAACTAACATTTATTTCCCACCCTTCTGTGGTCCATATCGAAAAGTTGCAAAATTCAGTTGATCAGACCTCCTGGATCTGTCTTGTCACCTGTCACCTCTGTTGCCCTAGACTGCATCCTCATTACATCTCACCCGCATTGCTGCAATTGCTTCTCGAGTTCAGCCTCTCCGAGGACCTCCCGGTTACTCTGCCCAAGGCACAGTGCTAAACGAAACTCTGCTTGTCTAAAACTGGCAGTGTGTCCGTATGCCTCCTCAAGGAAGCCCGGAGTCTTCATCCTGACTTTCAAAGCCTTTCCCAACATAGCCGGCGTGCCCCACAGGCTTCTGCAATGCGCACGCCAGACTCTCCAGACAGATGAAAGCTGCGTGCTTTCTGGCTGCCAGCTAGCCCATAACACTTCCTGTAGCTGGAATGTTCTTCCACTATTTATGTTCACCTAACTCTAAGTGCTTCCAGGTGTTTAAGGCTTAGCCAAGGTCACCTCCCCTGCAAGTTGGTTCAGGCTCCCCTAGGCAGCGGATATCTCCCTTCCTCCAAGTTCAGTGCTACTTTGTTCTTCCCCTTTATGGTATAATATATCATGGCTATGGGTATTAGTCAGCTTGGGCTGCTATAACAAAATCTACAGACCGGGTGGCTTAAACAATAGATTAATTTTCTCACCGTTTTAGAGGTTAGAAGTCCAAGATCAAGGTTCCGTCCAGTTCAGTTTCTGGTGAGGGCTCTCTTCCTGGTTTGCAGATGGTCACCTTACTGTGTCCTCAGGAGGGCTTTTCCCTGTACACGCTCAGCTGGGAGGGCGTGGGGTGGGTGAGGAGCACTCTCTGGTGTCTTTTCTTATAAGGACACTAATCCTATGGGATCAGAGACCCACTCTTATGACCTCATTTAACTCTAATTACCTCCATAGAGACCCCCATGTCCAAATACAGCCATACTGGTGGTTAGGGCTTCCACATATGCATTGGAGAGGGACACAAACATTTAGTCCATGGCAGATACCTTACACTGGTTGTTTGTGTGCACACCTTATTTTCCCTTCTAAGCCCTAAGCTTTCCAAGGACAGAGTTTGTATCTTGTGTACTTAATAGTACCATCCATGTAATAGCTACTCAGCAGATATTTGTTGGATGAGTTTGCAAATAAAGTCTCCACCACCCTCCTCAGGGTCATCAGATCCCCAACCTGAATGGCGCTGGGGCTTTTCATTTCCATGCTTTTACTCTCATGCTCCTCTCTGTTCACTTGGGATGCAGTAGTAGTTCATCCAATACTTCTTTTAGAAACTCCACCTGACTCCACCAAGTAAATTGAGGGGTTCTCATTGCCTGGGGAGCACTGCATCTCTGTCTTTATTGCTTGTATGCAAGGTAATATCCACCTCCCTAGGTGAGTTCCTTAAGGGAAGAGACAGGGTTTTTCATTCCTCTGTACTCAGTACCTGGCATGTTGTTTGACAGCTAATAATAGCACAATTAAATATTCGTTGAAAGAAGGAATGAATAAAAAACAGGAACTTAAAAAAAATTTCCCTATCATTCTTATAACCTATCTGAATTGGCCTTTTAAAAGCAAATTTATTATAACATTTCAGACAATTGCTTTACATGGATGTTCACAGGATATTCTCATTTCAGATCCCATGACAATGGGAAAAAATGATTAGTATACAGAAAACATGAAAGAAGGGAAATTGGAGATCTATATTAAATTTGAAAACAAAATTCCCCAATAACACTAGCTCCCTGCCATTCATGAGAAATATGTTATAAAACCATCACAAATGCTCAATTTCACTTATTCCAGTACAGCATGTAGTTTCCATCCAGGAGAATATGGGTAAAATGTATATAAATCCATCAGATTTATAACAATTTCAATAACAGCAACAATAAAAATTAATACTTCTTAAGCCAGGCTCTCTGCTAAGCACTATTAACATATTCCCATTTAATGTTCATGACAATCATAAAAAGTCAGTATTGTTATTCTTCCCATTTTATAGCTGAAGAAACTGTGACCCAGAAAGGTCAAGTAACTTGCCCATGAACATGAAGCTTATACATAACTATGGTGACCAACCAACCTGGTTTGCCCAGGATGTGGGACTTCTAGTGCTAAAATTGGGAAAGTCACCAACCATGTGGTGGAAAGAAGAGTTCGAAGCCAGTGTCTGATGTCGGAACTCGAGCTATTAAACACAACTGAATACCTGTTTGGTAAAGATTTCAGTTTCTGTGTTCATACACGAAGATAAAATTTTTGGAGTGGTCAGTTCAAAAGTGTCACCTAGCATCGTAAGATGGCAAGTTTACATTCTGAGACTGGAAGCTCCCTAGGACAGGGTCCCTGCCTAGTTTCTCTTCCTTCATCTCAGGATCCCACCATGAGGCCTTGCCCAGAGCAGGTGTTCAAGAAGCACTTGTTCCATGTGAAGTTCTTTTCCTAATGCCAAAAATAGAGAAACCAAATTCATCACTCCGCTCTTCCTGCGCCATGTTCCATTTCAATCATTCTTCTCTCTCGACGACTCTTCTTTTTCCCAGTGTGCACACACAGACTGCTGTTTTTCTTCTTGTTATTCTCCCAGGTTCCCTGGCTTCTCTGCTACGTTGGAGAACACATGCCTCAGAGTGTAATCTGTCCCTGGCTTTGCCGCTTTCCTTATTAACACTGTCAAAGAATCTCTCTTTCAAGTCATAGCTTCTCCATGTGCCTTCCCAGGATCCCTCTAACGGGGAATTATTTGTTTGGTATGCTTGCTCTGGGCGCTGGAAACCGAGCCGCAATTGCCGATTAGCATGCAGTTCAATACGCAGTTCAATACATGACCACGTCTTTGAGTTTTCCCCAGTTTAGGACTTTGTGATGGATTAATCAACATCTCAGAGACCACTAGTTGTCATCCAATGTCTTTTCCCCCTTCTCTCATCAGAATAGAATGTTCACCAGGGTGCATGGCTGCCATGGGTCAGAACCACATTTCCCAGCCTCCCTTGCAGGACCATGTGACTAAGTCCTGGCCAATGGGATGTTAGCAGAAGTGTCCCTCTTGTAATACTTTCTGGGACTCTCCCTGAAGAGACCTGGTGTGCACCCCTCACCACCTTCATCGGTGTCTCTCTCCTGGAACATAAATGCCACCTGAGACTACGAGGGAAAGGGTCACACTGCAGGGATGGCAAGATAGTAGTGATCTAGAAGTTTCCTGGGTCCCTGACTCAATGGGACCCTTAATCTGCAGTCCTTAATCTGCCTGCCCAGACTTTTTTTTATAAAAAATTAAAGTTTCTATCTTGTTTAAGCCTCTGTTACATTTTACTTTTCAGTTAGTTGCAGTTTTGATCCCAACTGAAATAGTTGAGAATGATGGATGATGCCGCATGAGATGAAGTATATGTTGCCTTGTGCTCAGTTGCAACGAAACACAGAAACTCCACTCAGCTCTGCTATTGACTCTATGGAGATGGACAAACAAAAAACCCCAGGATGGCCGTGGAATTCTCTGCTTCTTGGCCTTGGTTTGGTGCCATCTTCTCATCTCCTGTATCCTTTGCTGTCCCATGGTCCCCGAGGCTCTGTGTTGGAACGGTTGTGTCTGGGCTGTTATTCCAACTGCAGATGGTGTCTTCATCTGTGATCACGCACAGCTTGCACTTTACGTGGAAATTCTCCAACTCCGCATCTCCAACTCACTCTGGCTGTCTCCATTCCCACTAGTCAGCATGGCCGACCATTTAATGCTGGGACCCAGAAGACTTCCCCTTGTGCAGCACAGTCCACTGAGTGTCTGAGGGGTGGTTTCTCTCGCCGAGCCCCTTCCACTCTGCACAGCCCCACTCTGTTGCGCTTCCGAACTACATTATAGCAGGAGAAACGATTTTTTTAGTTTCTGATTATTTGTAATGTTTCCCCTTGGGAAAGAATAACTTCCAGGGTAAGTACCACATGAGAAAGTCTTCCCAAGGTACTGCAGTAAAAAAATATCTATCCTCCGTCCCCTAAACCATCATGGACTACGTAAGTGACAAAGTTCTAGATGACAACAGCCTGGTCTATGGTGGCATAGAGCACTCGGCAAAGTTAGCTGCCTCTGAGTCAGAACTTGGATCCTACGCATTATTTCTTCTCTCATGTCTTCTCTCCTGGGCACGTGCTGTCTCTTACCCTTTATAATATAAAGCTTATATTAGCTTTAAGCAGCAGTTTGTTATGTAAAATGTTCCACATGACAGCTCAGCTTTGCCCTGATTCCCCCATTTCCTGCAACCTCTTAAAGATCTTTCTTAATGTCCTTGCTCTGTAATCCATTAATTTCTATTTTATGAGCAGAGACTTCCCTTGATATTTCTTTGCTACTAATGTTTTTTTTTTTTTTCCTTCTTCTTTCTTGGTCTTTCTCCCACCCCTCCTCTTTACATCCTCTCTGTCAAGCACTTTTCCATATTTAATCCAAACCTCTCTTGTTTTAAATGAGGTCTGTTGGTCAATATTTCACCCTACACAGAAAGGAAAAACAAATGATTAGGATGGCCTTTCCAGAAACAAAAAATGTAGAGTTCAGGGTGACACCTAGCTCAAAACACCCACTTTACCTTCTCGTATCTTTTTCCTACCATTTCCTCCCATGAATTCTATTACCCTCTTTGTTTCTCTCCCCGGGCACTGATAATGTGTACCAGATTTATTTATTTACTTGTTTATTTATTTATTTTTGAGACAGAGTCTCACTTCGCCTGGGCTAGAGTACCATGGCATCAGCCTAGCTCACAGCAACCTCAAACTCTTGGGCTCAAAATAGCTTCCTGCCTCAGCCTCCCAAGCAGCCAGGACTACAAGAATGCACCACCACACCCAGCTAATTTTTTTCTATTTTTAGTTGCCCAGCTAATTTCTTTCTATTTTTAGTAGTGACAGGGTCTCGCAATTGCTGAGGCTGGTCTCGAACTTCTGACCTCAAGTGATCCTCCTGCCTTGGCCTACCAGAGTGCTAGGGTTACAGGCATGAGCCACCATGCCCGGCCTTGTGTCAGATATAATAAGGTATTCACTTCACCTCTCCCACCATGCTTTGAGCACTGTGAAATCAGGCATCATGTCTTGGACTTTTTCTCCTCGGGGCTGAGGAGTCCCTAGCACATGGTAAGCTCTGCATAAATGTTGAGTGATTGAATACTGTAAGCCTCTCATCTTGCTTTGTTTTAAATTAATAACTTTGCAATTCCAAAATAACAAATTGATAAACTGAACTTCATCAAAATTAAAAACTTCTGTTTTTCAAAAGGCACTGTTGAGAGAATGAGAAGACAAGCCACAAATGGGGAGGAAATAAAGAACTTGTGTCCAAATATTTAATGAACTTTCAAAAATCAATAACAAGAAAGCAACCTAATAAAAAGGTGAACCAAAGGTTTGAATAGATGCTTTATAAAAGAAGATATATGAATGGAAAACGAATACATGAAAAGATGCTCATCATCATTAGTAATGATGGAAATGCAATTTAAAACCATGTTTTAGTAGCACTATCTATTAGAGTGGGTAAAACTGAAAAAACTGTCGGTGAGTGTGGGAAAGCACTGGAACCCCTATGCACAGCTGGCGGGTGTCCGAAATGCAACAACCATATTGGAAAACAGTTTGTAAGTTTCTTGAAAATTAACTGTACACCTGCCATAACCCCAGCCATTCAATCCTCAGTATTTACCCCAAAGAAATTTAAGTACATGTTTATACAAAATTTGTAAAGTAATGTTCATAGCAGCTTTATTAACCATAGCTCCAAACTGGAAACAACCCAAATGTCCATCAACAGATGAATGAACCCAAATAAAATGTGCTATATCCTTACAATGCAATATTACTCAGTAATAAAAAGAAAAGAATAATTAATACATACCACAACATGGATAAATCTTAAAATAATTATGAGAAGGGAAAGAAGCCAGACCAAAAAAGTGTATACTCTGTGATTCCATTTCTATACAATTCTAGGATATGCAAACTAATCTATGGTCACAGTAAGTGCATCAGCGGTTGCTCGGGGCTTGGGTAGGAGGGCTGTGCAGGGGCCTGGCTGGAGGAAACCCTGTGTGTGTGGGGTAGTAGATATATTCACTATCTTGATGGCTTCACAGTGTATATATTTGTCAAAACTTATCAAGTTATAGATTTTAAACATTTGCAGCTTATTATATGCCAATTACCTCCCCAAAGCTGTTAAAAGAAATAACTGGATAAATACGTAAATAAATAACTACTTTTCATTACTGTTCCCCATTCTTTCAGTTGCATTTGCTTTCTTGAAAACTTCTCTGGTCTATCCACTTTCTTCACCCTAGAATAAAGATAGTCCTCACAGAGCCGGAGTCAAGGGGTAGATTTGGCCTTTTGTGAAACAGGCTGAAGCATTTCTTGACTTTGCTATTGGACAGTGTGTCTGGGAAGACGTGTTATTTTAGCAGGGACATGCATTTTTCATGTTTTCCTCTACCGACTTGTCTTCAGCCACGATTAGGAACAGCAGAGTGGGAGGAGCCTGCAGCCCAGGCAGGTCTGGAGAATGCAGCGTGTGTAGCAAATGCAGGAATGATTCTGGTAAGCAGGGACGGGTATGAAGTGACCGCCTGGAACAATGTGAACAGCTGGAAGCAAGGAGAGCTCCCTCTACTATTTGTTGAGCATCTTCTTGGTGCCCAGGTACAAAGTTGAATGAGCACCGTCCCACACTTTGGGTGCTGCCCTTCTAGCACAGTGGGCTGGGTGCTGCAGGGGAAGCATGAACAAGGGGTGGAGGGGATTCAGGACAGGCAGGGACAGTTCACCCCAAGAAGCAAGGGGAGACAACATCTACAGTGGGTGCCCAGGGTGAGTAGAGTCAGGGAAGGGGGTGCTTTCTGGGCAGAACAAACAGCATGGCAGCAAGGAATGGCACAATGATGAACCCTGGTGAGCAACGTGACGGTGGCCTGAAAGGGAATGGGTTCAGAAGTGGGAAGGTCTTCCAGCAGCCTCCAGTGGCCTGTGGAGGTGGGAGGTCCCTCCACTGGTATGTGGGAGGAGCCTGTCCCATCCGGACCCCTCCCCAGAGGGCTGCACTGCCAGGGCCACTCAAGGCTGTCTGGGGGCTGCTCCTCTTGTTACTGGCATTCGACTGTGGGCCAGTGCCAACAAAGAGTGACAGCAGAGTAAGGAGACAGAGGGAAATCTCCGTGGAAGGAGGAGTGTTTGCAAGTGAAACATCATGGCGAGTGTCAATAACAGGCAATCAGTGTGCAGGAGCCTTTGGTCTCAGCCCTCCTCTCTGAGATCTGGTGGTGGGATTGCATGAGAATGAATATATCCCTAGTCTGAGGTCTGCTGCTGACTTGTTTTGTGAATTTGAACAAGTCAAGGAACTGCAAATCCCCCCTCCTCATAGGTGCAGTGGGAATAGCAGGGTGGTGAGGAGCAAGGAGAGACTAGGCCGGCGCAGTCCCTATTGCACAGCGAGTCCGTGGCTGAGTCCAGCTAAGCTGAGGTCAGCACACATTCGGTGAGTGACTTGCAGGCGGCTCTGCAAAGGCAGCCCCAGCCAGTCTTCAGTTTGCAGTGAGCCAAATGGGGATCTGGATGGGGTTAGATTGCTGAAGGTGAATCAGTGTGAGCTGGAAAGTCAAGGAAGACTTCCTGGAGGAGGTGGGAGTATAGCTGGACCCTGAGGGGTGGCGAGGATTCAGAGCTCTGATCCCGGGAGTGTAGGTGGAAGGAGAGATGGAGTAGGATGCAGGGAAAACAGGCAGGAGGCTGGCCAGATGGAGACATGCCAAGCATGGCTCGTCAGCTAACTGAGTCAGTGAGTGAGTAAATGAATGAAGCCAAGACAGCCCCACTCTGAGGCCCTTGAAGACTGTACTGAGTTGAACGATGAGTCCTCCAACCCCCAAAGATATGCCCACCTGGAGTCTGCGAATGTGAACTTATTTGGAATGAGGGCCTTTGCCGATGTCATTAAGGTAAGGATCTTGACATGAGATCATCCTGGATTATCCAGATGGGCTCTAAATCCAAGGACAATGTCCTTATAAGAAAAAAAGGAGAGAGAAGACAAAACACAGGAGAGAAGGTGGTCACGTGAAGACGGAGGTGGGGAATTGAGTTACGCAGCTGCAAGCGGAGGATGCCAAGGATCACCAGCAGCCACTGGAAGCCAGGAGAGAGGCGTGGGGCATTCTCCCTCAGAGCCTCCAGAAAGCACCAGCCCTGCTGACACCTTGATTTTAGGCTTATGGCCCCCAGAACTGTAAGAGAATAATTTTCGCTTGTTTTAAGCTGCTCACTTGGTGCTAATTTGTTACAGCAGCTCTGTGAAACTCATGCGAAGACCATGCTATGCTGTTGAGATCTATCTTGCAGAAAGCAGGGAGCCATGGAAGGGGTTTGAGCTGCAAGCTGGCGGGACCGTATTCTGAGAGTGTGTGTGGGATCGATTGCTCTCAGGGTCTGAAGGAGCCAACATAAGCTGGAGGCCAGATCAGGGGTACCTCTCGGAGCCACGAAGCCTCGCTGCTTACGTGTAAAGCAAGACCACCTTCATCAGCTCCTCAGTCCTAGATCAGAGGGTTTTTCATGCCAAGGCTAAAAATAGCACAAAAATTACAGATTTAGGTGTAAAAGAGATCTAGAGGGGCATTTTCCTTTCCTTTCCCCTAATCTCTGTATGGCTGAAACAGCATCCCCCTAAGCAGGCCGGGTTCTCTGGGCACAGGAGAGGGAGGCCCTGTGAGTGTATGGTTAACTGAGGGGACCAGCAGCTGAGGCCCAGGCCAGCAAGAGCAGCAGCCCCATTTCCATGGCCTGCTTGCCTGTCCACTTTTACTTTCCTTTGGCTTTTTGAATGCCCTGTGAACATGCCTGCATCTTCCCCTTCCCTACGCTCACGTGGTTTCTTCTTTCCAGCGCCCTCTCTCCACTGGTTTCTGTGCTGACATGGCCTCACTCAGAGCAGAGCTCCCACGAGGCAGGTGGCCCTGCCGGCCGCAGCAAGGATCTGTGCAGGAGAACACTGAGCCTGACCGCAGAGAGCACAAGGCCAGTCAGATCCAATCAGACCAGCATGTGGACGGGCTGGGGAGTGCTACGTGGGTGAAGGCCCTTCTCTGTCTGCAAGATGCTCATCTGATCATCATTCTTCCCTGTCACTCTGGAGTATGTGGATCATTAATGATACACGGCACTGGTTCTAAGCCAGGGGCGATTTTGCTATCCAGGGGATATTTGGCAGTGCCCGGAGACATATTTAGTTGTCATGACTTGAAGTTTGCTACTGGAGTCTATTGGGTAGAGGCCTAAGTTCCTGCTAAGCATCCTACAGTGTAGCGGACAACCCCACAATAAAGAATTAGCCCAAAATGTAAACAATTCCAAGGTTGAGAAACTTTGATGCACCGTGAGGCCCTATGGACCAGAAGGTGAGAGACAGCAGTTATAAAACCCATGCACACAACTGCAGAGAAGAAATGAGATAGTCTTTCCTTTGGACACAAAATTGTTGTAGGGGGGAAAGAAAGATAAGAGCTCTGAAGATTTAGCAGAAGCAACAGCTAAGAGCAGAAAAGGTACTGGTCATTTGTAAGAATGCCTGAGAAGGAATTAGTTATGGCCAATGCTGTGGTTTGAATGTGTCCTTCCTGAGTTCACCTGTTGAAACTTAATCACCAATGAGATGGGACATTTAGGAGGTGATTAAGTCATGAGGGCAGATCCCTCATGAATGGGATTAATAACCTTATAAAAGAAATCAAGGGAGATGTTCACGCCTTTTGCCCTTCTGTCCCTTCCACTGTGTGAGAGCACAGGATTTGTCCTGTTTGGAGGAAGCAGCAACAAGACACCATCTTGGAAGCAGGGGCGGCCAGCCCTCCCCAGACGCAGAATCTGCTGCTGCCTTGAACTTGGACTTCCCAGCCTCTAGAATCGTGAGCAATACATTTCTGTTCTTCACAAATTAGCCAGTCTAAGTTATCTTGTAGCAGCAGCAAGAGTGGACCAAGACCGCCAGTGTCTAAGAATGGAACGTGTTCTAGAAATAACTGATATATACATAGTACTTAGTAGTTTTTTGTGAAGTGCTTTCTTACATTTGATTAAAAACATTGAAAGCATTTTTTAACCAAAATAGCAACATCAACAACAAAACCCACAGGCTCTGGCATGTAAAGGTTTAGTTAAATTTAGCCGGAATATAACTCAGACAAATGCCACATATATTTTGAAGTTTTCTGCATTTTTAGGCGACAGACTAAAAATGGCTATATGAGATCATTTTGTTTACTTGCAAAAGTTTTATTTATTTATTGCTTTCTTTAGCAAGTGACACAGGGTCTTAATGGGAATGTTACATAGTACATGCAAGAAAAGAAGGAAAAGACCCATTATTCCAATATCTAGAGATAAATGCTGTTAGCATCCTGGTGTGTATAATCTGTATCTTTATCATAATTATTATCCTGTGACTCTTTATGTATGCGTACATATACTAAACTCTTCCCATTTGACTGAGTATTCGTATATACCACATCAGTTTTGATGGCTGGATGGTTGTGTTATAATTTGCAACCACTTTTATCATAGTCAATGGTGTGAGGAACATCAGGCATTGTGTTTAGATAATATAAATGTGAGAAACTCCCTGAAGTTTGAGAAAGGTTTTTGGTGGGTTTTCCCCCCTTTGGAAAAACATCCCAAGTGTAACTGCATCCCAGATTCCTCCTATATCCTGTGTCCTGTCCCTGGATAAGAGGATTCCTGGGTGTGACAGTTAATTTTGTGTGTCAATTTGGCTGGATCCAGATATGTGGTCACACATTATTAAATATTTTGGATGTTTTGGCGAGGCTGTATTTGGATGATATTTATGTTTAAACTGGTAGACTTCAAGTAAAGCAGACTGTCCTCTGCAGTGTGGGTGGGCCTCGTCCAATCAGTTGACGGCCCGAATGGAACACAAGAGGGACCTCCCCTGAGCGAGGGGTTTTTGGCAGCAGGCGGCCTTGAGACTTCTGCAGCGTCACCTCTTCCCGGCTCCTCTGCAGACCGCCTTTGCACGCAAACTGCCCCTCTTCCCCGAGTCTCCTGCTGGCCTCCCCCACCAGAGTTTGGACTCACAATCACATTAACCAATTTCTTAAGATAGATCTCGTTCTGTACACACACACACACACACACACACACGCTATTGGTTTTGTCGCCTGGAGAACCCTGAGTGACACCCTCCTGTTGGTCTCGGCTCCCTCGGCTGCATCGTGACTCTTAGGAGGAGCAGGTCTAGGAGACCAACCAGCTCTGTCCTGCAGGGCACTGTCACCAAAAGCATGGCCCTTCTTTCTCAACAGCAGTCATGGAATAGCAACACGCAGCCACCGGTTTGTGCTTGACCCAGCCTCGTGCTGGCAATCTCAGTGTGTCATGTTTATGCCACACACGGCACGTGGAGCACCCTTTCTCCAGGTGGACAAACAGACTAATGAGACGGGTGGTGTAAGGGAGATCGTGGGTGGCGATGTCTCCTGGTCCAGCTCCGTGTCTGACGCTCTGCCTGCCGCGCCAGGCTCTGGGGTGCATTCAAAAGACGTTATTTCCCCCAGAAACATCCACAGAAGTGAGTCCAGAGTGTGACGAGCCAGAAACCCAACCACGCGAGGACTGTGCGGCTGGCCGAAGGGACTGGGGCCCCGTAGTAATAGCTTGAAGAAGAGACGCGAAGGGCAGCGGTGGTGTCTTCACTGACGAGCTCTTTATGGAAGAGGGATTTGGTTTGCGTGGTGGCAAGAGGCAGAACTGGAACCAGGGGCCAGAAGCCACAGGGAGGCAGATATCAAGTCACCCTGAGCTGCTCGGGGCAGGTACTGAGCTTCCTTTGACAGGAGGAAGGTGGAGAGACACACTGAAGGAAAACATTCAACCTGTGTTGGACAGGACGATGTTTCACACCCTGGATTCTGTGACCTCTCAGATGCAGCCTGGGTGCAGAAGAAGCCACCCTCCTCCTGTCCAAGCTGGAAAATAAAACAGCCGCTGTGGGAAAGGCGTGAAATCGCCTGAGCTGTCGCTAAGGCAGGCAGGCCTCCTTCGGCTGGGCAGTCACTGGGTTTGTGGTTCCAGCCCGTTGGGACACAGAGCTCCCGCTCGCCCACAGGCACTGGCGATGGCTTCTGTAAACAAAGCTCCGCTCGGCTTGTGGGACAAATGGTCTGTGCCCCGCGATCCGCGGGCCTCCAGGCACTGGGGGTCTGCTCACATTTACAGTGCCGCCTCGCTCCGGCCAAGTGGCCGAGTAATTGATGATGGGGCCCTGAGTGTCAGCGACTGAACCGAGACACTTCTCTCTGAAACTGGTTCTAGCTCATTCCAGCTTAACTCCCCAGCGCCAGTAGGTCCTAAGAGGATCCTCCTCCACTAGCTCAGGAGTGAGAGGCTCTGAGACCAACGGGGGACAACTGACCTGAGGGAGGCTGGCCCCAGCCCCCCAACTCCTCTCAGTCCCTGCTGCCTGCGCTGGAGCCAGTTTGCAAATGCTCCCCTCTCCTGGGAACCCAGGCAGGCAAGAGTAGTCAGAAGGAGCATGGACTTCTTTCTTCCAAATGCCCCGGAGCACTCGGGAATCTGAAATTTCAGGAGGGCAGAGGCCTGGTGTGTAGGGACAGCACATGTGAGGATGGCTTGGGGTGGTTGTCCAGGACCGGCTCAAGATCCATGTTCTGTGGCAGCCAAAAGAGCTCCCGCTGTTCAGGGGTGTCAGCGGTCCAGGGCGAGGGCAGTGACAGTCCTTTGCTGCTTGGCTCTGATCAGCACACCTCAGCCATTGTGTTCCCCTCTGGGCATGGGGCCCGAGAAGAGCAGAACCCACCCTGTTGGATGGAGCTGCGGGAATGGCAGACGGCTGGGCCGTGTACAGGGTGAGAGATGTTTGAGGACAAGGGGGTGGCGATGATTAGCCCAAAGAGACAAAGATTGGGAAGGATGTGAGAGCATGCATCTTCACACCTCTGAACAGCCGTCAGGAGGAAAAGAGGAGCATTTAATTCCGTGTGGCCCTGAGGGCCAACAAGCTGAAGCTGAAAGAGAGGGCTGACTCCTTATAGAGAAGTTCAGCAGTTACTAAATGTGACATGGGCCGCCTCGAGAAACAGAGTTCCTCATCCCTGGAGGCATGCGAAGTGCAGCCAGCAGACAGGATCGCATGCTGGATCGGTGATGGCAGGGAGGCATTGCCAAGATCCCCACCAAAGTTCATCTGTTGGGAGGGTCTGGATTATCAGTAGCTTCCTAAGTGTCCATATATCAGTGAGCTATTGCACAGAAAGGCTGAGTGACAAACCATCAGGAATTCTCAGCAGCACATGACAAAGCACTGATTTAGCTCATGTGTTTGCAGGCTGGCTGGAGGCAGCTGTCTAGGCTGAGTTGCCTCTGTGTCACATGGTCCTCATCCTTCTCCTGGGACCAGTGGGCGAGCCTGGGTTTATGTATCTCATTGTGATGTCAGGGGGCAAGGATGCAGGAGGCCTGGGCCCAGACACCATCACTTCTGCCTATGGCCCAAAGCAAGCCATGTGGCTGAGTCCAAAGAGATGAAGAAGCGTGTCCCACTCATGGCCACAGGGAAGAGCAAAAAATTAGGACTAACGATGTCATCTACCACATGGTCATTATGTCTGTTTTGTTGCACACACACACACACACACGCACACACAAAGTAGGTATGAAAATACTTAAGTGAGTAAGAAGCTTCCAAGTGAAGTTGTTCCTAAAGCAGGTTCATATGGAAATTGGTGCTCTCTGTAGAATGCAGATGTTCTTAGTTGGGTAAATCTCTGCTGGGCACAGAGTTAGGTCTTTCAATTTTATGCTGTACTTAGAAATCTGTAACTTACCCAGGAAGGAGGCTAGGCATCATCCAGCCCAAATACTATCTTATTTCACGACTGAAAATCCAAGGCCCAGAAAGGCGAAGTGGCTAGCCCAGGCTCCCTTCTCCTGCCCTGCACTGCCAGGGCCCCGCTGGGCTTGCTGAGCTTCTGACTCACAGCTGCAGGGCCCAAAGGCGACCGCAAATCAAATAAATATAAACGCAGCTTAGGATGACCATCGACAGCTGTTATGAGAATCTGATCAGATGACAAATTTGCAATGCCTGGCACATAGTAGGTATGCTGATGGATAGTCCCCATCTTAATCAATAAAGTACTGTGGCTGTTCAGAGGCAGGAAAGGCGGCATGGCAGGGGGAGCAGGAACCAAGGCTGGCTTTGAAAAGACTTTGGCCAGGAGCCAGGATAGGAGGTGTGGTTTCTAGGTGGCCCGTGGGGTGATAGCCTTCTCTGCGCTCTTTCAGATGGGCCCTAGTTGGGTGTGCTGGGTGGAGACAACTTGGTCCTGGAGAAACGGAGGGGGATTCTGCCCAAGTGGAGGGGCCAGTGAGCTGCGTGCGCCAGCGCACCCTGGCTGAGCGAGCAGACGGCAGGGAGAGCCCTGTCCACAGCACCACGCACGTTTGCTACGTCCCTGGAGAGGGCGGAAGCCCCACAGGCCACATCCAGAGAAGAGGCTTCTGTGAAACCATTAGCTTCATACTGTCCCGGCCTTCCCTGCGGTTCCCCAGCACATCTTGTGTCCTTAGAGTCATGCAAGTTGGGGCTGGGAATGTGGACTGTGCTCTCCAGACACCCAAAGTCCGACAGGGCAGAGAAAACAGCACTGAGTCAAACCAGTGACCACCGGGCTATCGGGACACAGGAAACAGACTCATTTGTTGCATTTTGCTATTTCACAAGTTCTCTCAAATCAGGGACCTTATTTTTCCCCAGCACCTAGCAGAGTGTCTGGCACACAGAAGGTGCTCAATAAATGTTGGTCAAATGAACGAGTGTCAGAGCAGTGTGGGAGGTTTCCAGTGTCTTACTGGAGGAGATGAAACCTGAACTGGGCTCCGATGGGTGGGATCAGAATTCGTGATGGTCAGTTACTCCGGGTATAGACTTGCCTTCCCTGCACCCCATGCTCCTGCCACAGCTACCGTGCATGGATCTAGAGACCCCTCATCCTTTAAGGAACTGTGCCTCCCACACGGTTGCGGAGCGCAGCCATGGGCACGTGCTCATGGAGTTCCCCGTTTTGTCACGCTCCCATCACCCTGAAGCAGCTGGCTTGGCAGCACAGTGGACCAGCTGGGAGACAGCTCCTCGCAGGGCTGGGCAGGTCCTCCAGGGTGCTGCACCCACTCTAAGTCCGCATCCATTACGTGGTGCTGCTTCTTCCAGTGCTGGGATTCTCGGTCCAGGGACCAAGGAGTGGAAATGCATTGGCACCACTCATCTTGACCCCTAGTGATTCTCCAGCAACATTTTTGCTTTCCGCCCCTGCACCTTTATGCTCTGCTGGCCTGGAGGTCTTCATTCCGGGGGGAGGAATGTTTCCCTCAGCAGACACAGCAATGATTCTGTTGAGGTTAAGACTGCCTCCCAGCCACCTTGGACTCCTCGTACCTCTGAGTCAGCAGGCAGAGAAGGGAGTCCCGGTGCTGGTTGGGCTGATTGATCCTGTCGCTAAGGGGACACTGGGTGGCTGCTCCACAATGGAGGTAAGGAAGAGCGTGTCTGGAATACAGCAGATCCCTTGGGATGTCTTCTAGTATTACCATGCCCTGTGATCAAAGTCAGTGAGAAACTACAGCAGCCCGGTCCAGGCAGGACTGAGAATGGCCCACACCCTTCAGGAATGAATATTTGGGTCACCTCACCAGGCAGAGAACCATGACCAGCTGAGGTGTTTGATCATGGCAAAGGGTCTATGGAATGGGAAGTGGAAGAAGTTATTTATAAATAGCAGCTGGACCATGTGACCAGCTGCAGAAATGAGGAATATAATTGTTATGTTCCTTATTTTGTTACGAACCTGAGTGTGTGTATATATATACATTACCCAAATGTTTTTGTTTTCTTTTCTCTCTTATTAAATACATAAGTATTTCTTTCTTTCTTTTTTTTTTTTATT
>VBSM01003143.1:46280883-46434787 GCA_008086735.1 Cheirogaleus medius
GGACTGTGCACACGGAGGTGCCCCGAGGGGGTTGGGAGCCTGGTGCCGCCTCCGTTACAGGCTTACCGCTCGCTGGCAGCCGCCGTCTCTGGGCTGGTGTCCGCAGGTCTCTCCAACCGCTGGGGAGCCCACCAGCAGTCCGAGATGCAAGGGAGGGGGAAGTTAACCGCTCCACCTACCCTTGCCGCTGGTCTCCAAACTGCTCGCTCCGGAGGTTTCTCCTTCCAGTTCTCCTCCGCAACCTCCACCCGTGGAGTCTCCCGTAGTCTCCGGCACTCCTCCTTCCGACCCCTGTCCGATGTATGGTCGTTTGCTTGCTTCTTTCTTCTAATATCTTCTAGAAGCTGTCTTTTCTGCAGAGACGCTCTGTCTGGCGGTGTTTCTTGTCCGCCATCTTGCTCCGCCTCATGAAGGTTTTCGTAAATACATAAGTATTTCTATGATAATAGTTAGGTTTATGTTATAGTAAAGTTGTAGGTTATCACAGGAGAAGAGTGAACATCAGCCAAATACATTGCATCCTCTTCTGCAGAAAGGGTTAGCATGTTTTCAGTCGTACGTGGGACAGTTGTGTCATGTCGGATGAGAGCGTGACTTTGTTATTATCTCTACTTGGAGATAAAGTATGGTTTCGGAAGATGCATTTGGATTCCGAGTTGACAAGGGGTGCACTGTTTTATGTGCTGGTCCGTTTTATGTGTCAGCTTGGCCAGGTCCCCGCCCCTAGTTATTCAATCAAATACTGCTCCAGGTGTGGCTGTGAAGGGATTTTGTAGGAGTGATTGAAGTCTGTAGTCAGTTGATTGTAAGTAAGGGAGATTATCCTGGTCTGGGTAGGCCTGATTCAATCAGTTTGAAGACCTTAAGAACAGAGCTGGGTCTTCCTAGAAGAAGGAGAGACTATCCGTGGACTGCAGCTGCAGCCTGGCCTGCTGCCTCCAGCCAGCCGTTGCTGACAGCCTGCCCTACAGATTTCAGACTTGTCTCGCCAACCTCCAGAACTCCATGAGCCATTTCTTTGCAATAATTTTTTTTAATATGTCTCTCCCACTGGTTTTGTGTCTCCAGTTGGCCCCTGCTGACACAGAACGTATGGAGCTCAGCCAGTGGAAAGGGCTGGGGAGGAGGACATGGCATACTATGGGGTGGGTCACAGAGACCAAAAAATGCAGGCAAGTGCAGGGCTCTTGGTCCAGGTAGGCCAGGACAGTCAGTCCTAACAGGAGGTAGTAGTTGCACTGAGTACTGTAACCCTGGCTGAGGGTTATAGCTCAATGCTGGGGGTAGATGATGCCATTAAAGGCTTCTATGCTGGTACAGACTGATGAAAATCTAGACCTCAAAAAGATTCATCTGGTTCTCTGGCCAGGAGAGGCTGGAACTAGGAGAAACTGACAGCATGGAGGAGCCCTCTCATTGGCTCTCTTCTAGAAGGAGAGGTAAATGCCCAGTGCAGGAGTTTAGCTGAGACCCACCTGTAAGAAGCAACTCTGTGCATCTCTGATGAGGGGAGGTGGAGGCACAGATGTAGGAATGAGGACAGCACATTGACTCAAGAATGGAGATGGGACAGAAACTAAAGCTTCACGTGGTAGATTGGATCCTTGCTCTCAGTTCATGATAGCCACCCTGTATTAGAATCCCGTATCCTTGCTCTTTGCCACGAGGCTTTTCCAGTTCTTCCTGCTAGCAATGGAGCATCTTTCCCTGACCTATTGACATTGGGATGACTTTCTTTGACCAATGGCTTGTAGGTAGAAGTGATAACATGCTAATTCTGAGCAAAGGCCTCAAAAGGCATCAAATTTCCATTCATTCTCATGTGCTTCCTTGATTCGCTATGAGAAGAGCTGTCCATAGGTAGCTGCTGCCCCCTTAGCCTGAGCCCCAGACAGAATACACGTCGAGCCACTTGTAGTCCAGCCCTCAGCCTGGAGCCGAGCTTGGCCAACTCACACCCCAAAGTAGGCCCATCCAGCCAAATCCAGCCAGGATGAGCCAATTCTCAGTGCATCTGCACATCCACCAGCATGAGGCTATCTCCTTGCTAGTGGAAGCCCCTGAGTTCTGGGCTGGTTTGTTACATAGCACTGTTGTGGCAATTGTTGACTAATGCCCTCTGTCCTTCATATAAGAGAGAGTGGCTGTCTCCACCAGCATGGTGTGTTCTTCCACAGGGCCGATGGTCTCTGATGACCCAAGAGGAAGGAGCTGCTCAGCTGTGGACCAGAGCTAGGGGTGAGGTTTGAGCAGCTGCAAGGGAGTGGAGAAAACACTGTCCTAGGATTCAGGTCGCCCAAGTTCCAGGCTCACATCTGCCACTAACTCCCTTAGTGATCTGTGGCTGATCACTTTCCCTCTCTGGGCCTCAGTTTCATAATCTATGGAACACGATGGCAGGATGGTCACACTAATGCCTCATGACTTATCTCCCACCCCAGTGCAGATATCAGAAGCCAGAGTGGATTGAGTGACTGTCCCAACTACCGTGGTGTTTCTGGTCTCAATTTCTTTTCAATAGCTGGTAAAAATGTTTGGCCTCACTTTCAAACTCTCAAACGTTGGTAGTGGCTGCCCAGAGCTGCTTTGAGAAGGAGACTGAGGCTATGTCCAAGCTTGCCAAGAACCAGTTCCATGGTTGACGCCTCTGGGAGTTAGGAAGCGTGGGGCTGTGATTCCCCCTCGAGGTAACTGCTCCCTGCTGGGAAAGGTGTGCGCAGGGTACGTGTCGTGATGCTCGTGGGCTGCCTGTTTAACCGGTAGGCCTGTGGCACCGAGGCAGGCACCCTTGGGTGCTGCCGTGTGCAGCAGAAGCAGATCTTCTGATGTTTTAGAGCAATCACACAAGCATTAAGATCGTGGTTTCCTTGGGCTTCTTGAAAGGGACATAGGAAGCAGGCTGCGTGCGTTGCCAACTTCAAGTTCCCTGTGGCCTCCCATGGAAGCCCCTGTGGTGCTATTAACCACTGTGCTTTCCTGGGACCTTCAGCCAGGGCCTGGCTATGCACCCACTGTCCTCTCAAGGGGCTCGAAAGGTTGGGCAGCACAGCTCTGCCCTGGGAGACACAGTCCAGCTCTGTCTGCAGCTGCCTGTGCAGTCTTAAGAGAACTGTTGGGCTCTCTAATTCCAAGGCTCCTCATCTCTGGGTTGTGATCATGTAGCAGAGACAAAAACCAGGAGAATGGGCTTGGGATCTCAGTCCCGTACAGCTCCAAGATGCTCAGTTTCTGTAGCAAAGTAGTTCAGATAAGGGAAGTTTTAGAACAGGGGGCTGAAGTGTTCGAGTCTAGAGTCTTTGAGTTATAAGCAACAGAAAAGCTAGGCCAAACTGACTTAAGGGGAAAAGACATTTTGGATCATATAACTAAAAAGAACAAGGTAGGATTTGGCTGCAGATTTGGTGGGATCCAGGGTTCAAACACCACCATTTAATAGTAACACATCCAACACTCCCTTCATATCTTGACTATTCTCCCAGGTGAGGGCTCCAACCTCAGGCAGGAGGTCTCCGCGGGGTGGATGTTGGCAGCTCCAGAATTATCCGTCTCCTAACAACAAAAGACCAGCAGGGAAAGACCCTGGTGTCCCCCTTTCTGTTTAGCAAAATTTCCAGGATGTATGTCCTTGGATGGCTTAGGTTCTGTGTCCATCCTGAACCAGTCACTGTGACTAGGAACCAGTCCCAGTCCCTAAGCCAGGGTTGACCCCATTTCATTTCTAAACACATGGACAGAGAAAAGGAGAAGGGTTATGAAAAGAGGAGGGGATGGTTGCTGGAAACACAAAAACTGCAGATATCTACGCCATGAAACAAGGTCTCTGTGTTTCTTAGCTGACAGCTGACCCAGCCAGGACACATTCCTAAGGCCAGGAAAACCAGTAAACAAACAAACACCCAGTCACACATGAGCTGGTGCAAAAACACCGGCCTACAGGCATGTGAGTGTTTTCTATGTGCTCAGCACAGTGCTAGGTAAGTTAAAAAAATTTTTTTAAAGGTGGCATATTATGAGACCCCAGTTCTAGGGACATGCAATGCAGCTGGGGAGAGAAGAATGAGCGCCAGACAGTACGAGAGGCGGACTGATTGAGCTCCACGGTGTTGGACTCACACTGTTCACTTTGGGAAGCAAAAGTGGGAGGATCACTGCGACAAGAGCCTCCAGGGAGAGACTAGGGGTGGACAAGCATGAGGGGACAGGTGGGTTCTGGGCACAGGGCTGGATGCTGGCAGGTGTCGGGCTGACTCCCCCAGGGGCCCTCTGGACGCAGAGTGGAGCCGGCTAAGCCTACGGGAAGAAGCCTCCATCCTCCGAGAGCCTCAGTTTCCTCTTACGTTGGTGGGGAACAGGGACATCCATCTCACACTCGATGTGCAGGTGCAAAAGGACCTAATGCGAATGCTCAGGGGACACTGGCTTCCCTTAGCTTGAAGTCCTTATCCCCACTGACTGGTAACAGGTGACCAGTGGCAGCCCCGCACCTGCCGTCTTGAGTGGGACTGAGGCTCACAGAGCTTTGCGCCAGCCTCAGTCTCCCCCAGCTGCTGTCTCAGGCTGGGCCTGTGCCCCTCTCAGCTCATGCCGTTGGGACGAAAGCTTCTTAGAGGAGGAGAGCAGAGGTTTTCCCCTGTGAAACCCACCCCCACCCCGGCAGGGGCTGGACACGTAATTTATTGGGAGACTGCTTGGAGGGCGCGTGTCTGGGGCAGCACTCAGGGAATGCGGCCGATACTGTCCTTGAGTGATGGTCGCGCTGCTTGCTCAGGGCCTCGTGCTCACGGGAGCCGATACACGTCCCCCAGATGCACACGTGTGCCCCTCTGTGGGCCTGGCGCTGAGTTTCCAGAATAATTACTTGTACTCGGTCGCTTTGCCCAAATGTTTATATAGCTGGGGGTGGGAGGGTGAGAGTGGTGGCCAGTAAGGTCAGAAGCCACAGTTACTGTGAGACTCCCTTGGGAAACTAGATGGGAAGGGCCTTTAAAATGACCAGGTGCTGAGAACTCGGGGTGTATCTAAGACACCCCACCCAGCCTCTGGTCAGAGGTGCCGGTGGTCCCGGGAGACACCTTTTCCCAAAGCCTCCCCTGACTTCACCCAACCCATATGGACCGCCCTGTTTCCCCCTGACCGCCCCCCCGCCCCCGCCATCCTCTCTGTCACACTCCGTTGCCAGCTTTTGTTTGGGACCGTCTTGCCCTGTTAGGGCTCAGACTCTTTTAGGGCCAATGGGCCTGTGTCTGATTCGTCTCCCTACCTCGGTGCCAAGCTCGCGGCCTGAAACTGTGTCAACGTCTGTGATAGTTGGTTCATTAAAAAAATAATAATAATTTTTTAAAAATAATTAAAAGTGAAGGAGCCCCAACTGAAAGGCTGGCGTGGAATGTCCAGCACTCCCAGGACGCCCCGCCAGCTTTGCGTTAATGTCATCAGGGCATGCGAGGCCTGAGGGAAGGCGCCCGGCTGCACCCCGTGGGCTTCGTCTCTGGCTGGAGTAGTCCAGTCCCCCACTGTCCGCCCGGCCCAGGGCTCCCGCCCCTGTTCCATCTGTGTCCCCCAGTTTTGAAATGCTGACCTTTCCTCGGCCTCTTTAAATGAACAAACAGCGCTCTCACGAGGCCCGCGTGCCCGTCGCCCCTGCTGCCGTCTCGGGGTGTGAGCTGTGCTGATGACCTCAGGCACCCATGCCGCTGGGACACATCCCTCGCTGGCCCGGCTCCACTGCCGTGTCCCCTCATGGCCCCTGGACTGACCACTCTGACACTTTTCTTCCTGCAAACTCAAAAGCCTCCTTTAGGGTCTGGAAAATTCCACTATCTTGCTCTGAAACATCAAATTAAAAAAAAAATGTATATATATAGTTCTCCAGCTTTAAGAAATTCTGCCTGTTTTCCCCTTGGTGAGGATGAGCAGAGGGAGGAAAGGCCCCTACATGCCCAGACACATCTGTGGCCACCGCTACCGACAGACCGACACCAACCACGTCTTCCAGTCAACCTCTCTGCAAGGGGTTTCCAATCCACCCTGTTCACTCTGCGGTCCTCAGAGCCACGTTGTGTGAACACTGGACTTTGGGTAGTGGTCAGGGGAACAAGAGCCCAGGTCTCGCCTCATCGGGCCTGGGATGTCAGGCTCAATGTGCCCTATGACGAGAATCCCTTCGGATGGGCAACCTTCATCAATGTAATCAGTAGAACCTTCTAGACCTATCATGCTAAAGTATTTGCGTCATGATAACAGCTCTCTTGGCTTGAACTTGAATAGATACGATCCCCTGGGAAGAGGTGGAGAGAAAGCCGCTGAGTGTTTTTGGTGGCCATGATAGAAACCGCAGCTCCCTTCAGCCTGGGCAGCTCACACAGGGCAGAGCTGCGGTCTCCTGTCTTGGGCACGTAGGAAGTCAGCCAACTCCATTGCTCCTGGGCCCGATGATGGAGCAGGTGGCTCTCCCTGGATTAGAAGAAGCTGCCCTGCGAATCTAGCAGGGAAGCAGGCCCCCCTCTGTTGGCCTGTCCAGGCCCCTGCAGGGTGGGTGAGATTGGGGTGCACCCTGGCCCCCTTCCCCATCCCCTGTGTGTCAAACCGGCAAGTAAGCACGCGTGCTTAACTTGAACCTTGGGCGTGGCTGTGTTTCTTGCTTGGCTCAGCCCACAGAGAAAGACCCAGAGAGAGTTGTGTAGCCACATTTAGAACTTGGGAACAACACGACGCTTGCCAGCAGTTGAAAGCTGCAGGGGGTGCAGGTGCTGAAGGAGGGGGGCAGGGAGAACTGGCCAGGCCACAGAGCACAGCACAGAAGCGGCAGAGCTCAGAGGGTCCCGGGCACACCAAGCAAGGAGGGCAGAGGCAGAAGAAGAGGGAGTAAGGCCTGGTTTCCATAGACACTGTAGGGAGCGCAATCCCTGCCCCAGGGCTCCACCATCTAAGGGAGAGAAAGGCCCCGTGGACACACGGTGAGGCCGGGCCCCAAGCTGCAGACGACAGCAAACAGAACAGGCACCGGGGACTGGTCTCTGCTCCTGGGCCGAGTCATCCTGGGATCTTGGCTGAGTCTCTTTCTTTTTCTCTGCCTCAGTTTCCCCATCTCTTGTGTGCTCTTAGTGATTGCTAGGGGTCCTCTGGGTTGCCTCAGGCTGTTGTCCTGGGGAGCAGGGAAGCCAGAGGGGGGAAGTGAGTTGTCGGGGAGGAGTAGTGAGCCTCACACAGCCACATGGAGCCTCCTCTAACCTCAGCGTGATTTTGGCAGCTGACCGGGAGTGCCCCTGCACGGGTCCCCTCACCCAGTGCCCCAACAGAGCCCTGGGCTCACGGAGCTGGGAGTGCTGGAGATGGATGGGCAGACAGAACATGGGAGAAGGCTGCAGACAGACGGCCTCACACCAGGGAGCAGCTCCCAGCAGCCCCAGCACCAGGCTCCCGCAGGGAGACCCCAGCCTGGCTGATGCCAGGGGGTCCTCTGCTTGTTCTTGGCTCCACTGGGTACAGCAGCCCTCTGCTAAGGTGCAGTTAGGGAATTCAAGACCCCTGTCTCCCAAGCAAAAGAGCCCTGCAGCCAGCAGAGCCACGAGGACTGGAGCCAGCGTCCTTCCCTGGGAGCCAGCTCCAGCCTCACGTCCTGCAGCAGGGGGCTCGGGGACACAGGCCTGCTGAAGGCAGGAAACAAGGACAAAAACACTGCACGAAGAGTCCACATCTGCCCCTTTGGAGCAAGAAGCTTGGCCTTCTAAGCAGGGCTTCCTCCCAGCGAGTTCCAGTTAGCGGTGAGGGCACGGCACGTGGATACACCTGTGGGGGCCTTGGGGACAACACCTTGCTGACTCAGAGTTGCTCCCCCATTGCCCTGAAATTCAAGTCTCCTTTCCCCAAATATTCATGTCCTCTGCATGCTTTAGGTCAATCATGTTGTACATCCTCCCAGAAGCCTTCCCAGCCTACACTAGCTCACACAGTGTCTCTTGCCTTTACCAGACTCCTGGTAAAAAATCTTGCACTTAACTTTTCCGCCATCATCTCAGCCTTGTTATATTTTTCTCTGCACCTAACATGGGATATAGTGACATCCTAACACTATTCATGGCCCGTGGTAGAAGGGGTTGCCCGAAGGCCACCAACATTCAGGAAGAGTATTCCCTGTTCTCCCGTACCACTTATAGTCCAGTGTCGTCATTTTGCAGATAGAGAAACTGAGGCTCGAAGAGAGGATGTGCTCTGCCTGAGGTCTACCTGAATTCACATAGTGAGGCAGCGCTCGGGCTGAGCCCAGAGCCCACAGCACTGCAGCTTCAATCCCACGGCCAATGCTGAGTCTTTTCTGGCCCCTCTTGGACAGATGGTTTTCCTCTGCATGGATGCCCCAGTCTTCCGAGCGCTCAGCCTGTGGAAGTGGAAGGCAGCTCACGCGGTGCTGGCCAGAGCCCCAGCTGCTTCCACTATGGAAAAGTTTGCTTCATTGTAACATCCTCCCACTGGTCCACCTTTACCACTCATTCATTTGTTTGATCTCTCATTCATTCATTCACTAGTGCCCAGGTGAATAAAGTAAATGTGTCTTGCCCCTCAGAGCTGAGACGGCTGCACAAAGTATTAAATGCTTGGTGTGGTACCTTGCACTCCAGGAGGGCGGGGGCCACGTCTGTGTCCTCTCCCTTTGTCTCCAGGGCCAACCACCGTGAGCAGCACTGCAAAGGTGCCAACTGGTATTTATGGAATTAAAAAGAAATAATGAATGATACTGACGTGAAACAGGAGGAGGGTTATTCAGGGACGGTGGTAACAAGGAGAAAGCAGCTAGCTGTGCTTAGGTTGGGGGAAGAAGCCATCAAGGCGGGCATTCCCAAGGAGGTGGCCTTTGAGTGAGATGGGACAAAGGGTGGGGTTTCAGCAGACAGGGGAGGTAGGAAGGGCACAGCAGGAGCAGAGACAACACTACAGAGAACAGGCACATCTGGGTGCCACTAGAACCTTCTGTTTGGTGCAATCATTGGGCAGGAATGGGAAGTAGGAAGAAATGAGGCGGCTAGAGACAGCTGGGCCATGAAGGGCCTTGAACCCTAAGCTGAGGTATCTGGAGTTGGCACTAAGGTGAAGGGGAGGCAGCGGTGGGTTTCCACGAAGTGAGTGACGGGAGCTGAGCGACACTTTAGAAAGATCACCATGATGATGGGTGTGGAATGCATCCGCCAGCTCCTGGCTCAGTGGGGGCCCCTCAGGACCCCCTCACCTCAGTTATCCAGGTGAGAGCTGATTACAGGGCGGCCAAGAGACCCATCGCTGCCCTGCTGAGTGGTAATTGGGCATTCCCAATGCAATCCCAGGGTCATCGGTGTCCCCAACCATGACATCCTCCCTGCTGCTGGCTTGCCCTGCGTGAGCAGCTTAAGCAGCTTACAGCTAATCCTGCGCCGGCTCTTGGGCACCTCCCCGCACCCCACGGTGGGCAGCCGCAGGGTGGGCAGAGCCGGGGTTCTGCATGAGGACTCCAACATCTTCCTTCTCACCCCTCCTCCGGGCTGCCATCGGCCTCCGCAGGGCCCGGAACCCGCCACCCGGCCCCAGAGCTCTCTCAGCCCTTCTGCTGCCAGCCGGAGCCGGGGCTGGTGGCGCTCGCACCAAGATGGCCTCCCTGGCTCTCAGGCCCAAATTGATTAATCATCACTTGATTCCAGCTATCAGCTCTGCTGCAATTGGCATATTTATTTCTAATCAGCTCTTAAAAATGGCATCATTCAAAAGTGCTTAACCACATTACTTAATTCTCAGCCTGTATTGCTATTGATTTCAAATATTCTCCTCGAGATATGGCTCATCATTCAATGAAGAAGTCTGTTTATATAATAATCTTATCTGGTTACTAAAATCTGTGAAATCTCTTCAATTGCCTCTAATGCAAGATCGGAGTCTGGTTGCTAAATGAGTCAATTTTACTTTAATTTGGTTTATTTACAGTACATGTTTTAATGCTCCGCGTTCCCATCTTTCGCAGTGATGCCGAGAATAAAGGCAAACGCAGGCAGAGAGAGAGGCCTGTGTTTTTCCCAGGCTGCAGGCGTCCAGGATAAGCTTTCTCCTCTATGCCGGCAGAAGGGCCTGCAGTGGTTCTCAAGTGCCAACAACCATAGTGCGGTGTCATCAAAAGAATACGGTGGGGGGACAGGGGGGTCACACAGGCTTGGTTCAAGTTCCTGCTCTGCAGGTCACTGAAGATGGGCAGGTTGCTTGACAGCACAGAGCCTCAGTTTCCCCACCTAAGAAATGGGGATGATGTAACATGCTTCTAGGTGTCTTAGGAAGACCAATGGAGACTGCAGGGTTAAAGTGCACACGGTCAGTATCCCATATTTAAGATTCCCCAGCCCCTTCAGTAATTAGTAAACCTGGTTTTCCTAGGCACAGAGCTCTGGGATGCAAAGAACAGAGGCTGACTCCCTCTGGTTTAGTGTGGTGGGTTTACCATAAGGCAAAGCGAATTCTTCCGGGACATCAAGGCCAGGGCCCGAGCCAGGCAGCCTGTGGCTCCGGGATCTGACGTGCTTTAAGGCACGTCCTGACCAGGAACCTCCTTGAAGTCTCCTTCTGACTCCTCTGACCCACCGCAAGATCCACACCAGTTTTCTGTCCCTATAGACCAGTGCCCTCCTCCTATAGGCTTGCTCCTGGCTGAAAAGGCCACCCCAACCTCTCCATGTCCCAGTAGTGGACCCTGTGCCCATTGCTCTGTATCCACCGCTACGTGACCACCTCCTTCTGTGTCTCTGATGAAATGCCAAGAGAGAAATGCGATGAAGCTGGCTCACGTGTGAGAACCACTGCTTGTTGGCAGTGCATAGACAACTTCCTTCGGCCAGTGACCTGTGGCTGGGAAGCAGGGGCGAGGAGCAGCGGTAGAGAACCCGGCTACGTGTCCTCGGCAGAGCCTGAAACACGCCAGATCCTGGGCTAGGTCTGGGCCTGCCGTGATGGCTTTCAGCTGCCCCTCGCCTTGCTAGAGACACACTCGCAAGTGTGTGGAGATGCCGTGGTGTGGGGAATGGATGCCATTGGGCTGGGGGAGGAGATGAAGGGATGCGAAAGGAACTCAGTATTCCTTTCTGTGTTTTCTGTCCGCGATGGCCGTAAGAGGAGCAGGAGCCCTGGCTGCCGTCTGCGTCTCTCCTCCACCGAGGACAGGACGAGTTAAGGAGCTCCGCGCTTGCAGCAGGCGACGCCCGGCTTGCCCCCTGACGCCGTGGCTCTCTCTTGGTCAGGTGTGAAAGCTGCCATTTCATGCTCATCTTCCCCAATTAACAACAGCTGGTCCTCCATAAAACCAACTGGTGAGATGGTTTGTTGTTGGAAGACAATGCAACATCATTAGGCATTAATGGCTCCCAGCCTCCTTTACTGGGGCTGAGTTTGCAGAGTTAATGTGGCGAGATGTTGGGCCTCGCCCTGCAGAGCCACTCGGCTCCTCTTCTGTTTTCAGGCACCTTCTTCCAGCTTCCTTTTCTGATTCACGAACTGAGAGGTGGAGGGGAGGTGGAGGGGAGGTGGCGGAGGGTCTTGATTCCCTGGAGGGGAAATGTTTCAGGAGCTGGTGGAGCCACCACTTAGAAAAAAGAGATCATCGTAGGATTTTAATTGAAAGCAAACAATTTTGAATTGAGAAATTTTTAAGAACATTTCTTTCTTGTGTCTGGATTCATCAGCCTGTTTCCATCAGCAAGCAGATAAGCGCTCGTGTTCTTCCCTCTCTGTGTCTATCCCTAGATCACCTCTCCTAGCTCATTTGAGACTCCTCGTGTTCCGGGTCTGAAAGTGAAGAGGTGAGTCATCAGCGGTATTCAGACAAGAGCCCTTTCACTGGCTGTGCGAGAGCTTGACTGGGAGAGACAGTCCTGGACAGGCTGTGACCTCAAAGTCACACTCAACAGATGTGGCATTGAGAATAACTTTGCTGCATTAGTTCAAACCGGCCTCCTGATGTGAAAAGGTCATCATGCACTTGTTTATTTCCTCGTGACTTAAAACCAAAGCCTTAGTCTGCATATTCCTGTTGATCTTACTAATAGTGGCCAATATGGTCCCATAAGGAGATCGCCCCTTAAGTAAACAAATCAGAACATTTGCCACTCTCAACAAATGCAATAGGACTGGATAAAACTCACGGATTTTGTGAAAAAGAAAGTTTTCTATTCATCCTTTTCTGTTTCTGTTTCCTTCTCTGTCTTTGTTCTTCCCTTCCTTTTGTTCTTCCTTCCTGCCTGCCTTTCACAAAAATTTCCCAAGCACTTATACTTGCTGTAGCTGTGATTAAGATTTGGTTTCTGCGCTAAAGAAACAAGGCATTTATCATCTGCCCGGAGTGGCCAACTGGCACCTCCCACCAAGAGGAAGCCCCAAAGCCGAGGACCCCAAAGCGCAGTCAAGGAGTGCTCGGGCTGTCAGGAGCCAGCTGACAGTTTGGATCATGGCAGGCAGAGTCCCTGGACTGAGACTACTTCTAGTACCTTCTGTGTTTACCCCCCTGTTCCCCTCCCTTGATGTTCAGCAAATGCATCCTGTCTCAACTCTAAGGGAATCAACAAGAAGAGGTGAAATCGACCCTGGCCGTTGTCCCATCAGAGGGACCCCTAGTGCAGGCCTGATGTGGCCACATGCACCCCAAGGAGCAGGCAAGACATGGGGACCTCCCCCAGGACCACTTGATCCAGCCCCTAAAAAGTGCCTGGAGTGAAGCCTCAGCCCTTCTGGGCTTTGCCTTAATGAAGGAGGACAACCCTCACTTACACCCCTGGTAGGAGTCGATTAAAAGGACTCACTGTCTGTCCCACTCACGAGGCACTTAATCAAATAGCGCCGTGAGCACTCACTTTTATTTCCTTCTCGCGTTGTTCGCTAACTTTTCCTGGGAAGGAGTGTTCATCTCTACCGACAGGCTCCCAAAGGAAAGAAAGGGTGTCATCTGCATTCACTTTATGTTTTGAAACCAAAACTGGGGCGTAAGTTCTGACAAAGGATTGTTGTGCCCTTTCTGAGAATGGGAAGCAATCTAACAAACTCAGTAGTTAAACACTAGCAGTATTGGGATTTAGGGAATTTGAGGGACTTAAAGGGGACTTGGGATGTCTTCCCAGCTTTTCCCTATTGCCGTGTGACCAACCTCATGCTTGCTGTGTGACCGTGGGCATGGGTCTGAACTGTCCAGGTGTTGATTTCCCGTTTGAAGGTGTACTGTTGTGGAGAACGGAAGGTGGGTGGCTGCCGGAACCGTAATTCCCTGCCCCCCTCCACCCAGCCTTGCATGTATGAGCCCAGGAAATAGCCGGGCACCCAGGAGTCCCGCAGCAAGTATGTCATGAATGAGTGAATGAAAAGCAGCAGTTTGTAAGTGGGAGATATACTCCAAATGGCCACGCCCACCCCAACGCTCTTTGCTGTAGGACTTTTGAAAAATCTTGCTAGATGTGGCCTCATCTGGACACTGATTTCCTGCAAACCAGCTGACCTGTATTTACAGTATCCACATTTGTTTTGGAAAAATTCCAAATGTCCACTTAACTGGGCCGGACGCCAGCATAATCTTCCTATATTGTTTGTAACCATGAGATTAATGGCGGGCCTTTCTCCGAACTTTCTGGTGACATCATTCACCTGCGGGTGTCTCTTTGGTGCAGATTTCAATAATGAATTGGCCTTCACTGTGGCCATCCTCCTGCCCTGGTTTCTGCAGGGAGGCAATGCGGGAGACACGATGGCGTCACTTTGGAGGTAGAGCATGGTGAGGGCTGAGAAGACGTCCAATCCCTATTCTCATACACCAGCTGCAGGACCTTGGGCAAGCCACCTAATCTCTTTGACCCTCAGATTCCTCCTACTTGAAGGATAGCTCTTCACTCAGTTTATCATGAGGATTAAATAAAAGAAGTGTTTCATAAATGCTAGTGTTCTATTCATTGATACACGCTCATTCACACATTTCTATCACCAATGGAAAGATGGTTGAGCGGTTCATCTGATGTTGAAATAGAACACAGGTTACAACTCAGCAACAATGAAAAAAAAAAGCTTACTAAAATATGGGCAAAAGACTTCAATAGATATTTCTCTGGAGAAGATATAGTAATGACCAATAAGGCCATACCAAGGTGCTCAACACCACTAATCATTAGGGAAATGCAAATCAAACCCACAATGAGATACCACTGCATACCCATTAAGATGGCTACTGTGAAAAACAACAACAAACAAAGGGAAAATATTAATAACAAGTGTTGGCGAGGATGTGGAGAAATTGGAACGCTTGTGGACTGCTCGTGGGAATGTAAACTGGTGCAGCTGCCGTTAAAAGTGGCAGAGTGTTCCTGCAAAAACTTAAACACAGAATCACCCTACGATCCAGTGATTCCAATTCTGGGTTTATACCCAAAAGGAATGAAAGCAGGGACTTGAACGGCTATTTGTATATCCACGTTCACAGCAGCATTCGTCACGAGGGTGAAAAGGTGTAAGCAGGCCAAGTGTCCGTCGACAGAGGAATGGCTAAACAAAACGTGGCCTACGCATACAATCGAATATTAGTCTTAAAAAGGAAGGAAATTCTGATGCATGCTACAACATGGATGAACCTTGAAGACATTATGCCGAGTGAAACAACATAACTCACGAAAAGTCACTGAATGATTTCACTAAAATGAGGTATTTTGAGCCGTCAAATTCATAAAGACAGAAAATAAAAGGGTGATTGCCAAGCGCTGGGGGGAGGGGGAAACGGGAAGTGAGTTTTAAATGGATACAGAGATTCAGGAAGAAATTCTGGAAGTTTCTTCCTGAAGTTTGCTCAAATGCAGGGACTGTGTTGTCTTCATGTTTGCGTGCGTGAGTGGCCTGAACTACAGTCTCAGGGAAGGAAGTGTCCAGCAGAAGACGGCAAAGCTCTGTGTGCACACGCAGAGACGCACGTACGTGTGCACACACACAGGTGGAGAGCGGGAAGCCTCGGGCCACAGCACGGAGCATGGGTGTGGGCAGCGGAGGGCAGGCACGGAAGAAGAGAGTCTGGAACACTTGTTCAGAGGTTGTTGAATAGTCCTGGCAAGAGCTGAGAGAGCCCTGACCTCGGCTGGCTGCAAACTTGCATCCCTAGTTCCCGGCAGGGCCGGGCAGTAAGGGGAGAGGGTGCAGAGGGTGGGTTCCTCATTGGGCTGCCTCCTCCCAGCTCTAGCCCTTTCCAGCTGTGCAGCCTGGGGCAAGGCATTTCACCTTGCTGTGCCTTGGATTCCTTGGCTATCAGCAGAGATGACACTAGCACTACCTAAGGTGGTGGCGAGCACTGAGGGAGCAGCAAGCAACATAAAGCCTGCCGTCCCAGCTCAGTAACTGCAGGTGACCTGCTTGCCTGCAAGGGGGGCATCTTCCCATCACTGTGCAGGCTCCGCCCCCGGCCCCCTCGGCGCCCCCTCCCCACCCAAGCCTCAAAGGAGGGGGTTGGGGGTAGATTAGTATTAAATGGCCTGGATGAAATGCTTTCTGCTAGCAATTGCCTTCATTGCCTGCCATAAAAATACATCTATATTTAAATATGCTGAGATAATTCTTAAGTTTTATTAGTACTTAAATATTTTGGCATGTTTATTTCTTCTGGAACAATTATGGAGGTTTCATTGTTTTACTCACAAAAAAGAGACTAAATCTCCTTTTACAATCAACCCCCTGACAGGTGGAATATGGTGCTATCCCCAGTGTGTGTCCCGTTATTGTCTACTCAGCTCTGGGGTGCGGGACAGAACAGGGGACGGAGGGGCACCGTCCCCAGAGAGGACCCTGTACAGGGGCCCGGACCTCTCCCGCTTGTCCCACCAATCTGCTGTGTTCTGCTTGTGCCCAGTGGTCTGTCTAGGGGGTACATGTGTCCTCTGGCTCCCCATGGAGTCCGGCCAGTGGGCAGCTCAGGCAAGAGGTCCCAGGAGAGAAGGAAGACAAGTTGGTGTACAGAGCCCTTGGGGTCCCTGTGGGCTGGCATGCCTCTCAACCAAAGGGCACAGCTCCTGCCTGGCCAGCTGGCTGTCTCAGTTCAGCCTTCCCCGTCCTCCTGGCCTGGTCATGGTGCCTTCCCCCTGTGCCTTCACACCCGGGGTGGCAGCGGCCCCACTCCTGCTAGCCTCTGTGTGCTGCACTGTCTCCATGGTTGGCCTCCACCCTGGCCCCACTTTTGTAAATGGTCCCTTATTAACTGCTCCTCAATTACCCCATCCGAGAGTGCCAGCTGCTTCCTGCGGGGACCCTGATGGACGTGGAGCCCTCAGGAGGGCCTTGCTTGGGGGGGCCTTTGCCACTGAGAAGCACTTTCGAATCTGGCATTGTGGGTGATGCTCGCAGCAACCCTGCGTGTGCACACGGCAGGGCTGCTTTTCCTCCTTTCGCTGATGGAGACACTGAGGCCCAGAGAGGTTGTCTGCATTTCTCTAAGTCACACAGCTGGTAGCAAAGAAACAAGGACTGAAGCCCCAGGGTGCCGAACAGAGACTCCAGGTTCTTCCCAGCCTTCACGGCTGGCGGCGGTGGGCGACATGCTGCAGGGATGGAGAAGCACACAAGCCGTTTCTTCTCCTGCTTGGAGCACACCTGCTCTCACCTGCTGTCCAAACTGCTCCCTCCCTCCTGGGGCAGAGGAGAAGGCAAGCGCAGCTCAGTGACATGGGGGAGACAGAGGCTTGGCCCCGTCCCTGTTCTAGCTGTGTGACCTCGAACAAGTCACTCAACCTCTCTGGGTCTTCGTTTCTCACTTGCTGGGCAGGACTCAGAGCCAAAGTGACCACGTGGGCCTGAAGGTAACGATAGCGACAGGGTACTGAGCATGCACCACGTGACCCAACTGTTCTAGGCGCTTTGTGCGTGATGTCTGGTTGAAGTAGCCACTGTCATTATTGCTCCCATTTGACAGATGCAGAGACAAAAGAAACCAAACAGGGAAGGGAAGGGGGACCCCACCCCACTGGGCCCAGGGCCCACCCCAAGCCTTCACAGAGTGGGAGAGCTGCAGGGGCCTTAGGCAGGAAAGAGAGGCCCGGACAGAGCAAGTGTGAGGCCCTGGCCCGTGTCACCCAGTGAAGGGCAGCGTGTCCTCAAATTCATGGCTTATCCCTTGCAGAGTTACCAAAATACAAGCGGCTAAAGGTCACCTCTTACAATCCACTTCTGCAAGTGGCCAGTCTGGCCTTCACGCCTCCTCCGTGTGGACAGCAGGACCACCGACACCCCCATCCCCCCGCCCAGCTCTGGCGTCCGGGGTAGCTCAGCTCTGCCGCAGGACGGCACCCGTGCAGCTCTTTGCCCTCTGAGGGCAGAGCTGGGGGCTGGCAGGCGCTTCCCCCTGTGGACGACTCGACTACACGGCCTGGAGGTGTGACTTGCGGGCAAGCAGCCCCCGCCCCAGTGTGGACGCCGACCACGGTCCTGCAGAGGGTGGGAGAAGGCCCCATCTGGCCTGGGGCAGAGAGGGGTGCAAGCCCGGTTAGAGGCAGAGTCATGCGCTGGTTGAATTGTGCGTGCCCAGACTTCCTGGGTTCCGCTGCCCAGCTGTGTGGCTTCCGTACGATGGGGTGCCCATGGCAGCACACCTTATAGGCAGGTGCTGTGTCAGAATCTCTAACAAGGGGTGCAGAGGGGCACCAGCAGTGAGAACCAACGCCAGCCATAAACACCGACACAGCCTGTCTGCAGTCGGCTGGATATGCAACGGCTCCCGGGGCCACTGTCAAGAATCGGAGAGAAATGTGCACAACGGGTCACATGGCAGATGCTCCATAAACAGCAGCCATTGTTTTATTGGTAAATTTCAAGAGCTCTGGTTTCCTCCAAGTTGTGACATTTTCGACATTTTAATCCTTTAAGGCATATGGTGGAAATTTCATTACTGCAACTCTAGGTGCGGGGAAAATGCCAACCACTATGTGGCGGGATTTAATTCAATCCTTCAGACGTGGGCTTTGCAGCCCCTCTGCGCACAGCCCCGGAGGAAGGCAGAGAGGAACACAGCAGCCTCCGCTCTCAGGAGGGGACCCCAGATCCGTGGGAGAAGCCACGCAAACACCCAGGTTAATAAGTCAGGGCGGAAGCAGGGCTCAGTGCAGGGAGGGAGGCTGGGCAGAGCTGTGGAACAAACACAGGCTTTGGCTCAGGAACTTTCCCATTTCCAAGTCAGTGAACCACCCGCCTTCCCGCCCCTCCCTCACGAATGCAGTTCCCTCTCTGTTAAAGGAGAATATTCATATGTCTCTTAAGGGGTTGCCATGGAGACTAACTGAGGCATTGCCCTGTTGAAGCAGCTGGCACAGGGCTTGGCACATGTTCCCCTCCCCAGAGACGTACACTGGCCTGGGGTTACGGAGGAGTAAACTTCACCCAGGCTTGGGAAGTCTAGGAGGGCTTCCTAGAGGAGGGGGCATGAAGCTGTCTTAAAGGGTGAGGGGTTTTGAGCAGCAGAGAAGGCAAAACAGCTCCCAGGATGGCACGGAGGTGGGAGGAAGGGTGCATGGGGCCACAGAAAGAAACCACAGGCCGTAGGGCAGGGTGATGGGCTTTGAAGGAGGCAGCAGAGTCTTGAAGAAGTTGGCAGATGGGGCCTTTGCACCATGGGGTCTTTGCGGATCACGCTTGTGACTCCACCATAATTCTGTGTAAGATTAATGGCTTCCATCTAAGGAATGTCACAAGATCCGAGTCAAGCCCTAACAAGCCCCACTGTGGCTCCTGCCCATAAAGAAATGGCGATGGGGCTCCAAGGGAGTCGCGTAGGGGACTGTGAAGATGGTGGCAGGAGGAAGGCCCCAGGGAGCACTGGCCACAGGATGGAAGATTCACTAGGCAGAGCTCTCAGGCTGCAAGGAGCAAGGGCCCTGCTCTGCTCTCCACTGTGGAGAGGCTGGTTCCCTCCTAGCCTGGACTTCTGTGCAAAGGCCCTGTCCCCTTGGCCGGTGAGTTACTCGGAGGGGAAGGAGGGAGCGGGTGGGGGAGGAAGGAGATCAGGAATGAGGTGGCTTAGGGAGGGAGGAAGGGAGAAACCTCTCTGTTCTGGCTCAGGTGGCACTGTGGGTGTGCCCAGAGCCATCCCGCCAGGTACGGAGAGTCCGACCCCAGTCCTGGCCAGGTGGGCTTGAGGCAAGTCACAGCTGCCTTGGTTCCTACTCTTGAGAATTTGGCTGTGGCCCCACTCCCAGCTCTTCGCGAGGCCTGCTTTAGGGCCCTGGGAAGGAAGCCAGTGGAGGAGCCTCCACGGCCGAAGGAAACCCCAACTCCCACTATGCCCCGTTTTAGACAGAGGTGGGGGAGAGAGTCTAAGCACTTCTCATCTTCGGATAACAGAGCCATTGCAGTCTCCGTGCGACTAGTGGTTCCTCCATCAGAACAAGGGCGGGCTGTCACCATAGAGAAAACGAAGTCGACTGGGAAGGCCCCAGGAACCAGGTTCCAGGAGAAGAGTGTGTCCCCCTGCACCCTCCATGTCCCACATTCTTGCTCCTGGGCTTAGCAGTCAGTGCGTGACCCCAGCACTCAGCAGGAGCTCAGTGTGTGCGGCTGTGATCACTGAATCCCGGCTCTTGTCCTCTTCCTGGCCGTCTATTTTACAGATGGCGAGATTGAGGCCATGCAGAGTGAGTGAGGAAGGCACAGCGGAAGGAGCAGAGCCCTGATTAGAGCTGGGACGCAGGTCTCTTCTCTCCTAGATCCTTCGTCTCTAGATGGATTTGGAGCTCGGAAATGGACTTCCAGGGCTCCAGCATTCTCCCTTACATTTGGCCAAAAATGTCAGTGTTTGTGCGTTGTTCTGGAGAGAGGATCTACAGCTTTCACTGGGTTTCTTGATGGTTCATATCCTCATCCTTCAAAATGTCTTTAAAAAAAAAAAAAAATACCAGCCGCACAGCATTGCTGTTTCCTGCCATTCCTGCCCCTCAGCCTGGAGGCACGGCGCCCTGCAGCCCCCTCGCAGCCAGGAGGCAGGTCCTATTTTAGTCTGGAAGCTGCTGTCTTCACAGTCTGGGGAGAGGGCGGCGGGAGCGACGCAGGGCCCCTGCGTGCCTCCAACACGTTTCCCCAGGCCCGAGCAGGGGTGCTAACTCACGCTTGCTCACATCTCGTCTTTGAAGCTCGTCCCACACCCATCCCCCAGCCCTGGGACTCTCTGGCTGGGTTGCTGCAGGAAGAAGCCGGATTGCCACTGCCTGGAATGCTGGGGGAGCTCTGGGATCCTCCAGGGCCGCCCGCTTATCTTACAGAGCGGGAGGCGAGACCCAGGTGAGGGAAGGAGCATCCTCCTGCTCTAAAAGTAGACAATGATTAGGGAAGTAGCGCAGGCTTCGGATTCGGGCGGAGTCCTTCCTCCACCCGCAGGCCCTGCGTGGTCTAGTTGCAAGGCCGAGCCCTTCTCGGGAGGAGCCGGCGTGCTGTACCCGGTGCACGGCCTGCAGACTGTCGCCCACCCTGCTCGGGGGTGCAGCCTGCCTGGGTAACCGCGTGTGACCACGCACAGGGGGGCTTGAGGAACCAGGACCTGGTGAAGAACAGAAAACAATGCAATCGCTTATTCACTTGCTCATGTACTGATCCAACCAAGAGGTATGAAGTTGCCATAACGAGTTCCATGCCAGGGGCTAGTCACGACAGTGATGACCGGTTAGGCCCCGAAGCCACGAGACTTCCTTTCCCGTAGAATCCCAGCAGGACCGAGCTTCCACCACGGGAGGACTGTCTTGTTCCTGGTAGTTTTCAGCGGCATAACCATGTCAGCGACGTAGAGAGAGAGGATGTACCGTGGGACGTGCTACCAACTTCCAGTTTCTTCTCCTCGCTCAGCTTTCTTCCCTCCCTCCTGTGCAAAAAGAGGGAAGCCCACCAGAGATCAGATCACTGCATACAATGTGGCAGTCTCTGGTGACCACCAGCAAGCCCAGGGCATCTTGGGTGTTCAGACGAGGAGCCCTCTGCTCCCACTGGGACGTCTCGGTCAGCTTGCGAGGGGAGCTGGGGATGGGCCTCCTTCCTTCCCCTTGCTGACAATCTGCCTTGTTCTAGACACCATGCCGGGCCTGGGTATGGTGTGATGAGGAGGACAGGCCAGACCCCTCCTCGCAGGGACCTTTCTTGCTTGTTTGTTTTTAGAGACAGGGTCACACTCTGTCGCCTGGGCTAGAGTGCCGTCGTGTCATCATCGTAGCTCACTGCAACCTCAAACTCCTGGGCTCAAGTGACCCTCCCTCCTTGGCCTCCTGAGTAGCTGGGATTATAAATGGCCTTTCAAGTAGCTGGGAGTACAGGCACATGCCACCAAGCCTGGCTAATTGTAAACTTTTTTTTTGTAAAGATGGGATTTTGTTATGTTGCCCAGGCTGATCTTGAATTCCTGGCCTCAAGCAATCCTCCTGCCTTGGTCTCCCAAAGTTCTGGGATTACAGGCATGGGCCACTGTACCTGGCCCCACAGGAACTTCTCTGCCTGGGCACTTGCCTCGACCTGCCCTGCTCCAGTTGAATGTCTCCCCCCACGTTATGCAGGCCCTTCGACCCCCCTCCCTGTGCCCCTGGCCTCTCTTGCCTGCTCTGGTCTGGGCTGGACCATCTCATCCCTCTTCAGTGGCCTTCCTTACCAGCGGGGCGGGATGCTCACTGTCTGCTCTTTGAACCGTTCAGAGTTCGGAGTGCAGAGTTGCAGTCTTTACCTTCTGCGTTTCCTGCATTCTCCTGTGAGCACAGAGCCAAGGAGGTCCCTCAGCCTGTACCTGCCCTGCAGAGGGCCTGTCCCAGGGATCCACTGCACCGGGAATCCTGCAGGGTCTTCTGTAGCCCTCTCAGAGTCACCTCTGTGTCCTGCCACAGAGCAAGTGCAGTTGGGGACCCAGTTTACAGAGGAAGGGTCATTTCTGGGCCGAGCCCACGGGAAGCATTTTCTCCACTGTACAGAGCCGTGCCCTGCCGCCCTCCCTGTGTCACGCCGTTGTTAAAGTGCCCCGAGCTGGGCGGTGCTGTGGTCTTAAATCACACAGGCTCTGCATGCCATTAGTGCAACTCAGAAGGGAAATCAACTGAACCTGTTAATCAAATAAAATTCAGGCATGGGGTGGTTGGAATAATACAAGAGATATGGCCACTGTGCTTAGCATAGGTATTTGATATTTTTCAATAAGACCTTATTATTCCAAACCAAATTTAAATGAAAAGAAAACAGAAAAATTACCAATTTCCTGCTTATCAGCCTCTGTGTTGCTCCAATACAACCACAGAATCAAAATTAAAACTTGGGTTTCATATCCCGAGAAGCAGTGCCTGGTGGTCAGGTGCAAATATTACCCACTGTGAATTTGCCGCGTGACCCTGAGCAAGTTACTGCAACTCTCTGCTTTAGTCTCCTTGAGTATAAAATAGGGTGATGTCACCTGCATTGTGGGGTGTGGCAAACGAAACAAGAAAAGTGAGGGAGGGTGATTTCTATGTGGTGTCATTCGACCACTTGTTTGGCTGGTTTTTTTCTTTATTTGTAGCTCTCTTTGAACCACTTCGTATTGGAGGCTCAAATGAAAGCATAAGGCTGCCCGGATAGGAGGGGTGACTTCCTGCTCCTCTAACTCATGGGGAGACCCAGTTTTGAAGAACTGAGAGGTGGTGGCCTCCACAGGGGGCTCAAAGGGAGTTTCTACCCTTTAGGCTCAAAATTTCTACACCTCCTGCCTCCAAGGCTAAATGCAATTTGCGAGAGGCCTGGAATTTGTTCCTGGGTTTGGAATTAAAGAAACAATGGGCAGGTTTGCCTTCAAAGCCAACTCGGCTTCCGCAGCCTCCTCGCTCCATCCGGAGCCGTTGCTGTGAATTATACATGAGGCGCTCGCGGGAGCTGTGATGCTTTTCAAATATTTCTCTAATTGATGAGTGGGCCTTTGATAAATCACTGTAGAACCAGAAGCGTCTGATCACAAGGACTTCTGTCTTGTGACTCGACAGATGTTTACTTGACTTAAAGGGGGTGCGAGGTCCAGAGAACTATTTCTCCCTCTTGGAACTTTCATTGTAAACAGAAGATTCTATGGTTTTGTTTTTAAAGCCCAACAAAGTTAATTCTCTGAGGTCTGAAGTCTGGTGCCCGCTGTCACTGGGATGAAGGGCTTGGGGACAGAGAGCGGAAGTGCAAGGTGTTGTCCAGCCTGAGTTCTTGCTTGTCCACCATGTCCTCCTCGCAGCTGCTTGGGGTGCTTTCTAACCATCAATTCCAGGATGCATAGTCACCAACAAGCCAGAACATCAGAATGACACCAGCTACAGGCCAACACGGGGGCTTGCTGGGTCAAGCTCTCACCTTTGCTTGCCAGATTGTGGTGGGGTCCTGGGGCCACCAGAGTAGTGAGATGTGTGGGAAAGATGGGTTGTGACTGAGAAGGCCTTCAACAGTGGCTTTTTGCTAATTGGTATGGAAATATTTCAATACCCTGAAAATCAGGATGCCTATCCCAGTACAGTTCTTGATCAATACTTCCCTTGCTCCCCCTCCTAAAAGAGTACGTCCAAATCTTAGCGCGGCACTGAACACCCTTCTCCACCTCCCTCCAATGCATCTCTCCCACCTCATCTCCCTCCATCCTCCCCACGCCGTGCCCTGAGTCCTACCCTCCTCGGTCTCCCATTCATTACCTGAGCGGGTCAGGCCCCTTCCATGAAGCCTGGCCTGACCCCACTCTAAATTTGGCCCCTGCCTCCAGCACTTTGATACTACTTCCTTCATATTGTCATAACATTGTCACAAACGTCTGATCTAGCGTTTAACGTATTGCATTGTGATTTTTCTAACCTGTGTTAGATATTAACCTGTGTAGGACATTAGTCTAATAAATGAGATTTATTGGGCTCTTGTTCCCACTTATCATTGCAGGACCACCAGGCCAGCCCCCACGCATATGCTTCCTCGGTTATTTCTGGAGTCATTAGAGTACAGTTCATAATGCGTTCGCCAAAAACCCTTATTGGAGAGGAATGTCCCTCCCCTGGCCTCCTGCTTCTGTGCTGCGGGACCTCTGCCTTGTCTGGAGAGTGTGCGAGAAGGAAATGGGCATGCAGGGACTCTCCCCTTACTTCCCTTTTCTTCTTGCTGCGTTGACATCTGCCACACACAGAGAGCAAATCTCCTCCACCAAGTCGCATGTCCTGCAGTGGCTGGCCTATATGAGGGGGCTGTGTTTTTCAGGACTACTGTGATTAGGTGGATAAGTACACTTCAGGAAGTGTGGGCAAGCTTCCTGTCTATTTCTAAGCAATTTCCTCCAAGATGGCTTGCTTTATCAAGATCAAAAGCTACTGCCTGATTCCATCCTGGGCAGAGGGAAATGAGAGGGAAGAGTTATGTTTAAGACTCCTCAAAACCCAAAAGTCACAGAGCTCATAGACACCAAAAGAATAAGAAGAGAATATTACAAATGATTCCATGAACATAAATTTAAAGTGAACCAATTATTTGAAGGCAATAAGTTACTAAAACTCATGCAGGAAGAAATGGATAATAGTTCTATATTTACTTAAAGAAATAGAATTTGTAGTTCAGAAATCTCCTATGAAAGAAAACTCCAGGTCAAGATGGTTTCACTGCTGTGGTCTACCAAACATTTAAAGAAGGAATAACACCAATACTATTTAATAACTTTCAGAGAATTGAAGAAGAGGGACACTTCACAACTCATTTTTATAAGGCCAAAATTACCTTGAAATCTAAACCATACAAAAATAGCACAAGAAGAGAAAACCATAGGCTGATATCACTCATAAACACACAAATATACTCAGCAAGATATCAACAAATCAAATCTAGCAATATATAAAAAGAATAATATACTATACCAAAACATGGTTTCTATCAGGAATGCAAGGCTGGTTTGATATTTGAAAATCCATCAACCTAATCCATCACACCATATTAGCAGATGAGAGAACAAAAGCCACTTGAACATATCAATTGATGTAGAAAAAGAATTTGACAAAATTCAACATGCATTCATGATAAATATTTTTGCCAAACTATAAATAGAACTTCCTCAACTTGTTTAAGGGTGTCTACAAAAACCCCATAGCTAGCATCAAACATAATAGTGAAAGACTGAATGCTTTTTTCCAAACATGGGAAGCAAGGTGCTCTCACTGGTGCTATTCAGCATCATACTGGAAGGCCTAGTGCAATTAAGGCAAGAAAAAGAAGTAAAAGGCATACAGATTGTGAAGAAAAAAATAAAACTATCCCTACAGGCAGACAACTATCCGTATGGCCACAGAACATCCCAAAGTATCTACATAAAAAACTCCTAGACCTAATAACTGAGTCTAGCAAGGCTGTAAGTAAGATATAAGGTCAACATGAAAAAAAATCAATCATATTTTTATATACTAGCAATAAACAATTGGAAATTAGAATTTAAAAAACCAATACCATTTATAAAAGTTCCCTAAAATGAAATACTTAGCCATGAATGTAAGAAAACATGCACAGGACTCGTATAAAGCAAACAAGATGCTAAGGAAAGAAACAGTAGCTAAGCACATGAAGAAGTGAACTGTGTTCCTGAATCGGAAGACTTAACATAGTTAAGAGGTCACTTATCCTTAAGTTGTTCTATAGATTTAATGTACTTCTGTTCAACATCCCAGCAGAATTTTTTAATAAATGTAGACAAACTGATGTTAAAATCTATAGGAAAAGGAAACAGAACTAGAATAGCCACAGCAACTTTGAAAAAAAAAAAAAAAGAATGAATTTGCAGAACTCACACTACCGTATTTTAAGACTTACAAACAACAGTGATTGAGACTGTGGAGTATTGGTGAAGGGACAGGCACACAGATTGGTGAGACAGAATACATAATCCAGAAATAGACAGACACAGATATGATCAAGGGATTTTTTTAAGAAATTCAATGGAAATAGGATTATCTTTTCAACAAATAATAATCTGGAACCATTGGACATCCATCACAAAAACAAAACAAACGAATGGGCAAAAACCTCCCACCTTATACAGAATGGATCATAGATCTAAATGTAAAATCATAAAAATAAAACATATGAGAAAATCTTCGTAACCTTGAGCTAGGCAAGGAGTTCTTAGACATGACACCAAAAGCATAATTCATAAAAGAAGAAACTGATAAATTGGGCTTCATCAAAATTAAGAAGTTTTTCCCTGTGAAAAACACTGTTAATAGAATGAAAAGACAAACTCTTGACTGGGAGAAAATGTCTGTAAACCACATATCCAACAAAGGACTTGTATCCAGAATATGCTAACACAGGCAACTCTCACAACTCCACAGAGGGAATGCAAACAACAAAATACGTTAGTGAGTGTGTGAAGCAACTGGAACCCTCACATGTGAGCTCATGTGTCACCGCAGAGGATGCAAAAGGAGCAGCCACTCTGGGAAACAGTCTGGCGGTTGCATAGAGCATTAAACATACATGAGCCACACGACCCAGCAATCCACTGATCCACTGTAGGCATTTACTCACGAGAAATAAAAACTTGTGTTTACACCAATAGCAGCTCTATTTAACAATGCAAATGCCCCTCAGTGGGTGAATGGATACACAGACTGGGGGACAGACATTCGAACCCCGGAATACTGCTTGGCAGGGAAAAAGAAGGCTCTACTGATGCACATCACAACATGCGAAAATCTCACAGGCCTTACTGAGTAAAGAAGCCACTGCTAAGGTTGCATGTTGTCTGATTCCACGTATATGACATTCTGGAAAAGGCAAGCTACAAGAATGGAGAACAGATCAGTGGTTTCCTGGGATTACGGCTTGGGGGAGGGTTTGACTTGGGAGGGGCTTAGTGGGGAGTGTGGTGTATCTTGCTTGTGGTGGTGGTGGTTACATAAATCTATACTCACGTGGCTGTAGGCATGTGCCACTCTGTTCTGGCAAGTGTTAACAGCTCTTGACCAGCTCTACGTTGGCAAGTGTTAACAGCTCTCACAACAGCTCTTGACCAGGGAAATAACCAAGCGGCAAGCTGAGAGTCAGAGAACAGCCTTTATTCCGTCAGCATGCTCTGCTGACTTCTGACCTTCTGACCCCCCTTCCCCATTCTCCTCCAGCTTTTATACCTTTGGTAGGACTCAAAAAGCGTCCAATCAGCAACAAGCTTCAATATCCAATCAGCAACAAGCGTTAACATCCAATCAGGAACAAGCTTTAACATCCAATCAGGAACAGTGGGATTCAAAAAGTACCCAATCAGGATGGCGCAAGCAGTGCGGCCGTGGAGGGGCCTGGAGCGCTGCAGCGGGACGCGGAGCAGGAGCGGCAGGGAGGCGGTGAGCGGCCGCGTCCCGCTTTCCCTGTCAACTCGACAGGAATATGTTCTGAGAAATGTGTTAGGCAGTTTTGTCCTTGTGTGAACGTCAGAGGGTGTACTTGAACTTAGGTGGCGTAGCCTGCTGCTCCTGGGCCACCAACCTGCACAGCACGTTGCTGCACTGAATGCTGTGGGCATGTGCAATGCAGTGAGAGCACGTGTGTATCAAGCATATCTAAACTTGGAAAAGGTACGGGAAAAACGCAGTACAAAAGATGATAACGGTCCACTTGTACAGGGCACTTACCATGAGTGGAGCTTGCAGGACTGGAAGCTGCTCTGGGTGAGTCAGTGAGGGAGTGGTGGGCGAGTGTGGAGGCCTCGGCTATTACAGTACCCGACTGTAGACTTTATAAACACTGTACACTTAGGCTACACTAAATTTATTTTAAAAGTTTTCTTTCTTCAATAATAAATTAACCTTAGCTTACTATAACTTTTATACTTTACAATCTTTTAAGTTTTAATTTACCTTTTTGATTCTTTTGTAATAACCCTTAGCACAAAACAAACACATTGTATCATGGTCCAAAACCCTTTCTTTCTTTCTATTGTTATAAGCTTTTTTAAATTTTGTTTTACTTAAATTCTTTTTGTCGTTGTTAAAAACTAAGACACAAAAATCTACATTAGCCTAGGCTTACACAGGGTCAGGATCATCCATACCACTGTCTTCCACCCCTACCCTTCGTCCCACTGGAAGGTCTTCAAGAGCAATAACACACGGAGCTGTCACCTCCTGTGATAACAGTGCCTTCTTCTGGAATCCCTCCTTCAGGACCTGCCTGAGGCTGTTTCACAGTTGACTTTTTTTTTTTTTTAATAAGTAGAAGTAGTGCACTCTAAAATACCGGTAAAAGGTAGAGCAGAGTAAATACATAAGCCAGGAACACAGTCATTTGTTATCACTGCCAAGCGCCATGTACTACACATAATGGTACGTGCTAGACTTTTATGCAGCCGGCAGCACAGTAGGTTTGTTTACACCAGCCTCATCGCAAACACAAGAGTGACATGTTGTGCTACAACACTGCAACAGCTACAATGTCACTAGGCAGTAGGAATTTTTCCACTCCGTTATAATCTTACGGGACCACTGCTGTATAATACACGTGGTGTGCTGTTGACAGAGAGTCGTTCTGCAGAGCATGGCTGTACACACGTGCAAATGCATGAGCTCACACACACACACACACACACACACACAACCACAGCCTGTGATGGCCAGGTTAGTTCTGTCTTTGTCCAGCTTTTCCCAGCAGGGCTCCTGGTCTCAGAAGCTCCACCAATGGCTCTCAGCCTAGCCACATTCCCAGGGCCCACCCATCAAAGCTGTTGAGGGGACAGTCTTCCTATGCTGCCCCAGAATCTGACACCACCCCCTGTAGCTGCCCTGGTGCTGCTACCACCACTGCCAAGCGAGACACTGGGCTATGCCACTTGCCAGCTGTTGTGCACTAAAGCCACAGGCTGTCCTGTGCTCAAGGGGAAAAGATAGCTGTTGTCTTCGCTGCGTCACTCTTTCATAGAGATGTTGCAAAACACTCCTGACTTGTGTCCTGGCTTATGGAAATTTCCATAAAAACAGCTCATCATGCAGTTTTATTTTCACTTGCAGCTCAGCCCCTGCCCTCATTTCCCCCCACCCTGCCTCAAAACACAAAGCCAACCTGGAAGGCAAACCTGAGTGGAAGACCTGAGCCATGCCCAGACTAAGACCTGTGCCTTCCCTCCAGCCACGGACTGGACTCTGAGGAGGCACAGGGTCCTCCAAAGACACCCATACCCTAATCCCTGGCACCTGGGACTATGTTAGGTTACATGGAAAAAGGACTTCGCATATGTAATTAAAGGTATGGACCTTAAAATAGATTATCCTGAATTTTCAGGGTGGGCCCAATCTAACTGCATGAACCCTTCAAAGTAGAGAACTTTCTCCAAGTAGAGATGTAAGAACTGAGGAAGAAGGAAAAGCCACTGAGATTGGAAATGTGAGAAGGACTCTCTGTGCTGTTGGTGCTTTGAGGACATAGGGGACAATGTGATGAGGTACCCAGGTGGCCTTACAGGGCTGAAAGAGGTGCCTGGCCAACAGCCAGCAAGGAAGAAAGCAAGGAACGCAGCCCTACAGCCACACAGAGCCGAGCTCCGCCAGCGAGCTGGGTGAGCCTGGAAGCAGATTCTCCCGAGAGCCTCCAGGTAGGATCCCAGGCCAGCCGGCACCCTGATCTTGGCCCTGTGAGACGTGGAGCAGAGAACTAGACTTCAGACCTACACAACTGTGAGCTAATAGACAAACTTGTGTTGTTTTGAGCCCCTAAACCCATGGTAATGTTTATAGCAGCAATAGAAAACCAGCGTCGTCATCACGCTCATAAACTCCTGGCAGGCCCTTCCAGCACACCCAGACACGACTGAGCCTGTGCCTGGTGTCGCCCTGGGCCACCTCTGCGACGTCCACCCGTGTGTCCTTCTAGCCTCCTGGCATCCCACCCCGCACCCCCCACCCCAGCGCACGAGCACTGGCTGATGGAGGCCCCACTGACTCGGCCATGAAGGCACCCTCCCAGAGCCCAAGAATCATTTAACGTGAACAGATACATTCCAGCTCCTCTGTCACACCCCCGTGGACACAATAGGGTTCACTGCTTCAGACACAGGCTCCTGGTCAGCCTCCTTTAAGGCCTTTCTGGAATCCAGGCCAAAATAGAAATGGTGACCAAGCAGAAGTCTGGCGGGCCTGGTCTACTTCCTCTGAGACCATGAGCCAGCCCCTTCCCTGCCCTGCCTCAGTTTCTTCTGCTATAACATGAGGGGGTGCACCAGACGGTCCCCAAGCCTCCGGGATCTAGAAACGGAAGATGGTCCGGTCCTCCCTGCTCCTGCCCACCAGCCCGCTCCTAGGCTGTGCTGGCTCCCGGGAAGCAGGCAGCGGCTCTGCAGGAAAAGGGGGCGCCAATGCGCCACCAGGCTCATTGCAAGGAGCGGTCAGGAGTGGGACATCCCAGGGAGTTGGGGTATTTACTCAGTGTTATGGGTTGAATCATATTCCCCCAAAAGATGTGCTGCGACCTCAACCCCCAGTACCTGGGGATGTGACCTTGTTTGGGAATAGGCTCTGTGCAGATGTAATCACATTAAGATAAGGTCATTAGCATGGGCCCTAACCCAAAATGCCATGTCCTTATAGGAAAAGAGAAGACGGAAACCCAGGGAGAAGTCGATCATGTGACAGTGGAAACAGAGACCCGAGGGATCCATCTAGAAGCCATCAGACGCCAAGGATTGACGGCCACCTCCAGAAGCTACAAGAGGCAAGAAGGGGTTCTCCCCCGCAGCGCTCAGAGGAAGCGTGGCTGCTGTCACCCTGATTCGGGACGTCTGGTCTCCAGAACTGAGGGGTAATAGATGTCTGTTGTTTGAAGCCACCCAGCCTGTGGGACTTTGTTACTGCAGCCTAGGAGACTAATCCATCCATCTAGTCTGTCCGTAATTATTTGCCGGGCACCTGCTATGTGTCAGGCACCGGGCCAGACCCTGGGGATGGAGCAGTGAACCAGACAGATAAAGTCTTTGCCTTTGCGGGACTTCCATGGGATTATTGTTCCGAGGGAACGAGAAATTTGTCGAAAAGGTCTCATTAGGAGGACAGTGTTTGTAGCCTCCCTGATTGATTTGGAATGGAATATGCTAGTTTTGGGTCATTTTCCAGATAGAAACATAGAATTTTAGAGCTGGAAGGGCCTTTAGAATTTCTCTAGTCCAGTTTCATGATTTCCCCAGTTAGGGAACTTCAGCTGTGAGAGAGGAAGCCTCAGGTCCAGACTGGCACCTTGCGTCTGTGGTCATGTCACCACGGCCCAGGGCCCCAGGTGCTTTGGATACTGAGGCTAGGCCATGACGTCCCCGTGGACCATGGATTGGGGAATCTCTGGGAATGGGGTTTTCTGGGACCTGACTTTAGGGACCACAGTCGTGCTGTGACTTGGGGCATTGTTCAAACAACAAGGAGGCATTCGTGTGGCACTTGGGCATCTGCCACTCCTTCTGAGGCTCTTGCCGTCTAGGACGGTTATGGGGACATGGGCCAGGAAGAGAGTATGTTAGGGTGACATTATGGTCTGATTCCTTTATCTATCTATTTATCTCTCTCTCTCTCTCTATATATATATATATATAAATATATATATAAATATATATATAAATATAAATATATATAATATAAATATAAATATATATATATTTTTATTTACAGAGAAAGGGTCTTTCTCTGTTGCCCAGCCTGGAGTGCAGTGGCACAACCACAGCTCACTGTAACCTCCAACTCCTGGGCTTAAGAATTCCTTCCGGCTCAGCTTCTCAAATAGGTAGGGCTATAGATGTGTGCTGCTACACTGGCTGATTTTTCTATTTGTAATAGAGACTATGTTGCTGAAGCTGGTCTGGAACTCCTGGCCATTAGCGATCCTCCTGCCTTGGCCTCCCAAAGTGCTGGGATTACAGGTGTGAGCCACCTTGCCCGGCCCTTGATTCAACCTTTTTAACATCTCTCGAAGGCATCTCTTTCTCTCCATGTCTCTCATCATCCCTCTTGACCAAGTGACCACCCTCTCTTGTCCGAATGGACAAAGTCCTCTTCAGTTGATGTGGTCTCTCTTCATCTGCCTGTTTCCACCCTACAGGCCTGTCGAAGCTGTCAAGTGACCTCCCTAAGACACGAATCCAAGGATGTCCCTCCTGGCTGCCACCATTTGATGGCTTTCTGCTGCTCTTTGGAGGAAGGACGAGTCCCTCACCTGGCCCAGTGCCCTCCAGAGTTCACTTCACCTGCTGCTCCACACTCAGCCTGCCCCACCTGTCACCTCATCGAATGGACCACATTCCTCCTTGCCCCAGGGCCTTTGCACAAGCTGCACCCCCTGTCAGGAACGTTCTTAATCTCTTTCTCCTCTTTCCTCTAGGACCTCCTACTCATCCTTCAGCTGCTCCTTCAGAAGCACGTGCTTGTACGATTTCTCTCTTCTCCTGATGGCTCAGCTCCTTCATGTTGGCCCTCGAGTTGGCCAACATTTTCCTTGCTGGCACCTCCTCAGCTGGCAGTGACATATTAACTGGGGTGGCTGCTGCCGCCTCCCCGCCAGGCTGTAGGGCTGAGAATGAAGAACATGTCGACTTTGCTCACAGCTTGTTCCTGATGCTGCCCGGTGCATGGCAGGTGCTCCGTGAAGATGTGACGCAATGAATTTCTGACCCCTCAGAGGTGAAGGCGTTTCCTGCGCTCCGCCTGTGTTCCTGTGTACCTGCAGGGACTTCTGGGCACCCCCCGCCATTTCCAAGGTCTCACCTGCAAGCTCACCTGCACTCACACCTGCACGCTCACCCCTTTCAGAGTGGCTGTTGCTTGTGATGCTTTTCAGTGACGTTTCTCATGTTCACCAGAGACTTTACCACAGGGCAGCCCCCGGAGCCCCCCAGCGTGCTGGGAAGGGACCCACAGAGAGTGACTTGGGGCTTTAAGTGCTTTATCCTAGAGTTTGAGGAGTCTTGATGGCATTCAGTGGGGCAGTGGTCCCCAACATTTTTGGCATCAGGGACCGACCGGTCTCATGGAAGACAATTCTTCCACGGACTGGGTGGGGGGATGGTTTGGTATGATTCAAGCTCATTACATTTATTATGCACTTTATTTCTATTATTATTATGTTGTAATATATGATGAAATAATTATAGAACTCACCATAATGCAGAATCAATGGGAGCCCTGAACTTGTTTTTCTGCAACTAGACAGTCCCATCTGGGAGTGATGGGAGACAGTGACACCCGACATGTGTTGCTCATGTCCAGTCTACTCCGTAATCTCGTTTTGGTTGCCGTCACTGCAGAAAACCCTGCTCCACAAAGATAGGATGTTGGAAATGGAAGCAGGCTTTTCAGTGCTTTTGTGGCAATCTCAGAATATTCCACCTTGACTTTAATCTGGAACATATGGAGATTTGAAGTTGTCTCAAACAAGCTTTTAAGGCCACCGTCATTTGCAATCTCAAGCAGTCGATCCTCTTCTAGCAAGGACATAGTTGATTCACCTGGCTTATTCACAAATGGGTCACGGATCCATTCCTTCCCAGTTAGGGGGTCTGTTGTGGTTGGGAAGTAATGCTCAAACTCTTTTGAAAGCTGAGGTAGATGATCAGGCACCAGCCTAGAGAAAGGAGGCCCTGGCTCTATTTCAAAATCTCTGCTAATGTTCGAAACATGTCAAAAAGCCCAATGTTCACTCATCGCCCCCGTAATTCCAGTTTGGCTTTGAACGCAGCCACTTTATCTGCCGACTTGAACACAGTTGTCATTCTCCCCTGAAGTGACAGATTGAGTTCGTTGAGCAGGTTGAATATGTCACACAAGTAAGCAAGTTTTGCGACCCATTCTGGGTCACTGAAATGTGCTGCCAGTGGTGACTGTTTTTCTAAAAGAAATCTCTGGAGCAGCTCTTGTAACTCAGAAACTCTGGCCAGTGATCTGCCTTTAGAAAGCCACCTCACTTCTGTGTATAAGAGAGGACGCGTGTGCTCTGCGTCCATCTCCTCACAGAGCTGCAAGAACAGACGTGAGTTAAGGGCATGTACTTCAATGTGGTTGATAAATTTAATCACATTCTGCAAAACGATGTTTAGTTCAGGTGACATTTTCTGGCTAGCCAGCATTTCTCTATGGATGACACAGTGTGTAGATTCACATTCAGAAGCGACCTCCTTGACCCGAGTAGTGAAACCAGAAAGCCGCCTAGTCATGGCAGCCGCTCCATCCACGCACATACCAACACAAAATGACCAATTCAGTTTTCCTGATATGCAGTCATTCAAAGACCTGAATAGTTCTGCAGCTTTGGTGTTGGTTGGCAACAAAAGGGCATATAACATATCCTCATGCACATCCTCCTGAAAAATATCTCAGATGAAAACAAGTGTTGTTGCCTTGTTGTCAATGTTGGTAGACTCGCCAACCTGGATTGCGTACCACAGTGACTCATTAATCCTCTCCAACAATTGTGCCTCAATATGCTCTGCTATTTCATCAGTTCATTTAGTTATGTTGCTAGCCAAAGAGAAACACGTGCCACCTTTTGAACTGCAGCCTCTCTTAAAAGTTCACGGCAAATGTCCGTAGCAGCAGGCAGGATCAAGTCTTCACCAATAGTAAAGGGATTCCTAGCTGTAGCAATGCGGGTAGCCACTGAGAATGATGCTCTCAGTGCAGACACATTTGATGAAGTGCTTCTGTTCAATAATTGCTTCTGTTCTTCGTGTTCACGTTTTTTTCTTTGAAAAATTCCGAAGGCTTGTCTTTTAATGCAGGCTGCTTGGTCTGCATGTGCCTAAGCAGTTTTGAAGGTTTCATGGCTTCGTTGGATAGCCGGTGGCCACACGTTATACAAAGCCGGCTTGGAGAATGTGAATCACCTGTTGCAATGAAGCCATAATTTAAGTAGGACTCTTGGTATTTTCTTTTAAATGCAGCTTTCACTTTGTTGGCAGTCTCAGAGTCTGCTGCTGGCTCATCACTGGGTCTTTCCCTCTTCTCAAAGAAGCTCTGCAGCATGTTTGTTTTTTACTCATTTTTGCTAGGGTTAGCTTGTAGGCTCTCCAAAACTGTGACTGAGACAAGGGCACAGTGCAGGAAAGAGGCACAGATAGAAATGGTAAATAAAATAATCGGGCACACATGGACTAAAGTAAGTGTCGGATTCTGACTGAAAGCCTGCCACCAGATGCAACTGTACAATTGAAGTATGCAGCTCACTTGCCACCATGAATCCTGCCACCAGATGCAGCTTAATTGTCACTTGCCACTCACTGATAGAGTTTTGATATGAGTCTACAAGCAGTTGTTTTATTATGGTCTCTGTGCCATCAACCCTTCCTGCTAATGATAACCTGTATTTGCAGCTGCTCCCCAGTGCTAGCATCACCGCCTCAGCTCCATCTCAGATCATCAGGCATTAGATTCTCATAAGGAGCCGCAACCTAGATCCCGCACATGCGCAGTTTGCAGTAGGGTTTGCGCTCCTATGAGAATGGAATGCAGCTGCTGATGCGACGGGAGGCGGCGTTAATGCGGTGACTCAAGTGATGGGGAGCAGCTGTAAATACAGATGAAACTTCGCTTGCTTGCAGCCACTCACCTCCTGCTGTGAGGACCAATCCCTAATAGGCCACAGACCGGTACCGTGGCCCAGAGGTTGGGGACCACAGCCGTGGGGGCAAAATGCAACACCAGGGCTCCCAAGACACACAGATGTCCATGAAGCTGTGCTCCAGAGCTCAAAGCTCCTGCTGGCTAAGCCACAGCTTGCTGGGGGTGGCAGAGAAAGGGGTCTGGGGCTTGGGTTGGGGTCACTGTGAGAAGCCCACCATCACTCAAGTGGCAGAGCTGGGGTCAAGCTCCCAGCTCTTAAAGTCAGATGCCTCTTTCAATTATCGGTTAACTCACCTCCCCTGGGATGTCTTAAACCACTTCTCTCTTTATGGCATGAAAACAGAGGAGGGAGAAAGGATCAGGCCACATATCCCTGGAAGAACAGGGATGAGAGGCTGGGGTAGCTTCTAAATGCCGCTGGAAGAAGAGAACTCATGGGCCAGGTGGAGGCGGGAATGCCAGACAGGTGTGGGACCGAACGGCCCCATGCACAGAACCCGCGAGCAAAGGATCCAGGTTCCCTGGGCTCTTATGCCCCTGACCTTCTGTGAACATGTCCCTTGCAGAGCCCTGGAGGGCAGGGACTGCCTGCAGCCTCCCCTAGCTGTACCTCTGGGAGGACTCAGCTTCCAGTGGGCTCTTAAAGAATGTCTTAACAGAGCCACCTTTGGCTGAGACATTGAAGCCTAGGTTTTGGTGGCCACACCCCCAGGATAAGGGCACGGGACTTGGCTGTTTCATCAAATGTCTTCCCAGAGCTGAATGCCTGGGACGAAGTCAGGAGTCTGGGACCCTCCCCTTGCTCTGTCGCTCACAGAACAGGCAGCCAAGTCATTTCTTCTCCGTGGGCACCTGAAAGCCAGCGGAGTGCACATGAACACCGGTATCACAGCCCAAGTTCAGAACCCTGCTGGACCCCCCCGAGCTGTGTGTCCTTGAGCACATTGCTTAACCTCTCTCAAACACACTTTCTGTCTCTGAAATTAAAAAAAGACAGCTTGTTCGCCATACGTTTATTTGAGCGTTCCTCAAAGGGATGCATTTCACACAACGCACCGAAGCCAGGGACATGCACACCGCAGGTGCTGCCCTTTCTGTGTGGGAGGAGGTGCCCGCTCCACAGACGGGAGGCTTCCATAGGTTCCAGGCTGCTCTGGGGGGTGCTGTCTCCAGCTCCGCCCAGTTAGCTGCAGTTGTACCAGAAGCACGCTGAGCCCTGGAAGAGAAATCCCACGTGCAGGTCCTGCCCGCGGGCGGTGTGGAGAATCACTTAGACCAGGCTGCGAGTGGGGAACTGCATGGGCTTCGAGCTCAGCTGCCCTGCCCCCGTGTCCAGTGCTCCAGGGACCAGAGGGACCTCACCTTCTGGAGCACGAAGCCTCTTCTGAACTCCACCTACAGCGCCGGCTGGCCCAGACACAAAAGGAAGGACGGATGGAGAGAGTATGTTCCTGATGTTTGCCAACTAGCCTAGAAATGAAAACTTTCAGCCCGGAATGAATGCCTAGAAAATTAGCTGGAGCTTTAGCCTGGCGAGTGTGTGGCTCTGTCTGTCTGACACAGTCAAGGAGAGGGGACACTTCTACGATCTGCGACTGGATTGGTCCCGGATTGGCGAAGGGACCCTGGCTCAGGAACTGAGCTGCACTGACTCTGGTCTCTACCGGTCCTGGCACTGGGCTGTCATGAGAACCAAGAAGAGTCAGCCCGTGCGAGCTCATGGGTAGGATTCTCTGTGGCAAGAGAATTTGGAGGGACCACCGACCGCTCGGGCTCCGGGGCAGACTCAGGAGCTGGGCGTGGGATGAGGAGACCTGGATTGGAATCTCAGGGCTGCCCCTTCCTAGCTGAGCGATTCTGGGTAACATGTCGACCTCCTGAGGTTTCAGTTTCCTTATTCGCACAGAGTGAAAAGGGGATGATAATGTCCATGCGAGACGTGTCTTAGCCTTAACGCCAGTGCAGCCAGGGAAAAGCTTGGCAGGTGGCAGGTGTTTGGGACATGGTGCCTGGCCAGGTGGCTGGGTGCAGGGAGGCAGGCGGGCAGGGGCACCCACTCACCCACCTGGCACCTGGGGGGAGCAGGCCAGACAGAAACGCTGGGGACGTCTTTGTTTGTCCCCTCTGAGGAGGTGTGTCTTTTCCCAACATGGCTGCCAGGCCATCACTCAGGAACGTGGCTGCTTTTGTGAAATCAGACCCACTCCCAGTGCCTCGGGCCAGGCATGATTTAATGAAATCCTGTTTACCCTTGGCTGGAGCTGCAGTTTTCAAGATTTTTTTGAAAACACATCCCAGATGGCCCTGGGCGGCTCACTTCCTGTATACCGGGAGCACAGTGCACGTCCCTGTTGGGCGGCTGGTCCCCATTCCAGGGACATAGTGGCCTAATTGGCCACTAGAGCTCAGGGCTCTGGGACTCTGCTCCCCACCCTTTCTTCTCCTTGGCAATGCTATCAGCCACTGACCCTGCAGTGCCCTGGGGGTGGGCCCTGGGGGCCAGAGCATGGCAGGGGCTGGGTGGCAGTCTTTGTATGTGGGGAGGCTGTCCCCATGGGGCCCTTCCCCAGGAGAAGCAGATGTGCAAATGCACCGAAGGCCTGGGGTCTCTCCCAGGCTGTGGCAGCAGGCTGCACTCTGGGTGGCTGCCCCGGGCGATGGAGCTCCCATGTACTCAGCCTTGCCCTGACAGCACCTTGGGTTTGTACCTTTCTCTTCGGCTCTGTATCCTCTGCTACTCTCGCCTTGTGCACCAGGATGGTCCACCTCAGTGTCCAGATGTGTTTAATGTGGCGGGATTTCTTGGCAATCATTCTGATGTTACAAGTAGACAACATGAAGCTCAGAGCAGAAAGCAATGACTGGCCCATGATTACACAGCCAGAGAGACAGACAGACAGACAGGCAGACAGAAACAGAGAGAACACCAGTGCACAGAAACAACTACATAGGACTCTAAAATCTGGAGGTCTGTCCACTCCAGCAGGAATCCTTTCAGGGAATCAAAGGGATAACACAATCCCTAATTTTAGAGGTGGGGAAACAGGCCCAGCGATGGGAGGAGACCTGCCTGAGCCCAGCAGGGGAAGCCTGTCCTGAGATCGAGGGGCAATAAGTCTTGGGAATCGACCAAGAGCCCCATGGAGCCTTGGCAGGGTAGAAGCTCTGATGTGACAGTACTCACTTTTCTCCAGGTGTCCTGCCATGGGAGAGACAGCAATCCTTTGTGGTTAGGTTTTCCATCATTTACAGCCGAAAGCATTCCTCACTGCTCTGTAGCCAAAGAAGCTGAGTGCGTTGCAGGTGTGAGGAATGAGCTCAGGACCTGGGCACAGGAGACCCGGGCCTGCCTCCTGCCCTGCCCACTCACCAGCTGTGTGCCGGTGGGAGTCTCTGCGTGGACCCTCGGCTCAGAATGCCCTGCTCTGACTTCTCGCCTGAGCATGCTCTTCTCCACCCTCGAAGCCACCTCAGATGTCACCTCTTCTCTGTGGCTTTATTTGACTGCTCCCCACTCCCCACCCTAGGGTATGATTGTCAACTAGAGCACCTTATGTCCACCCCATTGATAGCACTGTTGGCATTTGAGGAGACTAATTGATCACAAACATCCTTTCTTCCAGTTTTGACTAGTGGAAAAGCAGATATTGTAGTCGAATGGCAACCACAGTCCAGCCTGAACCCTGGTAAAGCCGAATGGGGAGACACGATGTGGATGGGGGGCTTCCTGATTCTTCCCTCCAGGCCTGGCCCTCGGCACCCATGGGGAGAGCAGTAATCGTGTAATCACCCACTGCACGGGCCCCTCTGCCTCCTGCCTTCAGAGGCAAGGATGCCTTTGGGAAGGCGGATGACCCTAGTTCACAGGTCGTCAGGAAGCTGAGAACAGGAAAGACGCTTGCCCTGCAGCTCTGATTTGGCGACCTGGCCTGGGTTCCCCTGCGGCCCGAGCCCCACACAAAGGCTTGTGCGCAGGGGCATATTAGGAAGTGCACAGGGTGAGTGAGAGGCAGGGGTGAATGCGGGCAAGAGGGAGTGCTAGCACAGGACTGGTCCTGATTTGGCCACCAGTGCAGGTGGCTGGAAGCATGCCAAGTGGCTCCTCAGGACTGTCCACCTGGGGACCAAACGGGGAAGCATTTATCCATCGGCTCCTGCCCTTCATTGGTCAAAGCTGGCTCCAAACTGCTCACGTCTTCTGCCTGTGGCTGCGTAGGTGCAGAGAGACGCCAGGGGCCTGCCACCACATGGAGGCTGAGAAGACCAGAGAGAAAGAAGCGAGAGGTGGACAGTGCAGGGGAGTTGCCTGGCCACCCTGCACCCCATGGGCAGAGACCGCTCGCGATGGGTGGCCGCGGCAGTGCCTGAGTCAGAGCAAGTGCAGGGGAGCTGCACGGAGGCCTGATGCACTTGGTTAGCTGACAATTACGTGCTAATCATTTACTCTTCATGTATTGATTAGACACATGCTCATTACGTTTATCAAGGGTCTACTGCAGGTCAGAGAGTGCTAGTCCTTGGGAATTTAGGAGAGGGTTTCTGCCCCTTGTGAAACCTGGAACCCTGCAGGGAAGACACTTTAAACAGGTAATTATAAATAAGTTTTAAGGATAACAAGTGAGTCAAAAGAGAACTTCCTAGTACTATAAAAATATATGATAGAAACCTAACCTAGTCAAGGGAATTCATTCATTTTTTTCACTTGTGTGTTTATTCATTCAGCATGTATTTATTGAGGACCAACAACCTATCCTTTTTGCCCTAAGGACAGAGCAGGGAACCAGTCCCTGCCTTCTAGTGGCATATAAAGGTGATGAACAAATGCATCTCTGCTATTGGGCCAGGGAGTGAACACAGGCAGGATGCAGGGAAAGAGGATGAAGGGGAGACTTCTTTAGACAGGGGAAGGGAAGGCCTCATTCAACTTTGCCTCCCAGGCCTGTAGCTCACTGTAGCAGGGTCAACTGGGATAAGATTATCACTCTTTCAGAACTTCTGTTTCTTCTTTTCATTCATGCATTCCTTCATTTATGTATGCAACATGCATTCAATATCAATTGATTGCTTACTTGCTATGTGCCTAGTATACAAGACGCAGCAGTGGACAAAAGAGACAAAAATTTCTGACCTCCTGAAGCTTAAAAAATCCCAGTTGGGGTGGGAAAGGGAAGAAAAAAATGAATAAGAAAAATAAATTTTAGCCAGCTGATGCTAATATAGGAAAAAGAGAAGCAGGAGAAAGAGCCCAGGAGAATCACTGGGGGGAGTAGGAGAGGTGCACTTTCAAACCAATTAGCCTCGAGGGGGGATGGGCAATATACGTAACCGTAATATTTGTACCCCCATAATATGCTGAAATAAAAATAAACAAATAAATAATAAACCAATTGGCCAGGAATTCTCTGGAAAGGTGCAGATGTGAGAAGGACGAGATGGGGTGAGGGAGTGGCTACCAACTGTCTTGGGGAAGAGCAGTGGAGGTTGTGATGGTTAATTTTATGTGCCAACTTGACTGGGCTAAAGGATGCCCAGATAGCTGGTAGAACATGATTTCGGGGTGTGTGTCTAGAAGAAATTAGCATTTGAACCAATAGACTGAGTCAAGAAGTTCCGCACTCACCTACATGTGCGGGCACCATCCAATCCGTTGCAGGACCAAATAGAAAAAAGGCAGAGGAAGGGTGAATTCCCTGTCCCTTTTTGAGCTGGGACATCCATCTTCTGCTCCTGGACATCGGAGCTCCAGGTTCTTGGGCCTTCAGATCTGGGGTTTACACGGGCCTTCCCTTCCCCACTTCCCCAGCTTGCAGATGGCAGACTTGGGACTTCTCTTGGCCCCCGTGATCACCCGAGCCAATCCTATAATAAATCTCCTCTGATATATGTAAATGTGTCATGTCGGTTCTGTTTCTCTAAAGAATTCTGACTACAGAGGTGGAGGGAAAAGTGGAACTTCAGGAAAACTGTCACTCAGAAAAACTGTAGGGAGCGTGCAAGGATCGAATGAGAGATTGGATTTGTAAGGAGATGGCTCTTAGTAGGTGTTCAATAAATGTCACATTCCTTTCCGCTTTTCTTCTCAAATTTCTTAGTGAAATGGAGCTTTATTTTATTTAAAGGATTTTTTTTTTTTTAAAAAGTTGTTTTCCAAGGCAGTCAAAGAAATGTAATCAATTTCAGGGTGTCAAGTGACAGATGGAAAAGGAAACGAGGAATGAACATAGATTGGAAAGGCTCGCAGAGAAATATCACCACTGGAGGGAAGTGAATCGATCACCTTCTCCAAAGCTTCTTGTCAACCACAGAGAAACTGAGGTCCAGGGAAAGGAAGGGACTTGGCCGAGGCCAGCCCGAGAATACGCATTATAGGAAACTTCCACTCATCAGCTGCAAGGGGCCCAGGGAAAGGGAGATTCTCTAGGCTCAGAAATGAACAGGTCCCCTTATGCCAACAGGCAGGAAGGGGCACATATAGTGACAACTGCAGAGTTTCTGTATCAGAAGAGTTTCCGAGTAGCCATCTGGCTAGAAGGTGGAGTTGGTGGGGAGGCTAGGTGACTTATCTTGAAATTGTATTTGCATAGCAAGCCCACTACTTTAATTTCCATTATGTTTACGTGGAGTACCTTGAGGAGAACTTAGTTACACTCTCCCTGTTTGTGAGGACCTGCAACAATTGGCACTGTCTTACATCCCTCGTGGGAGTACAGAATGGTACAGCCATCTTGGAAACAGGTCTAGCAGTTTCTTATGAAAAGAAACATACACCTATCCAATGATCCAGCCTTTCCACTATCAGATACTTATCCAAGAGAAACAAAAACATGTCTACCCCAGTACAAAGACGTTCAAAGCAGATTTATGCATAATAGCCCCAGAGTGGAAATCACCCAAATGTCCACAAACAAAACAAACAAAATTGCGGCATATTCATACAACGAAATAACACTCAGTAGTAAAAATGGACAATCCAAGGATACATGCAAAATATGGATGATTCTAAAGAAAAAAAAATTGGAGCAAAAGAAGCCAAAGGTAAGAGATGAGAGCAGTGAAATTTGGGAAGTTAACGGGAACAAAGAACTCTCATAGACACGTATCAAGTTTCTTGGCTGCTCAGAACATTTTGAACACCTTGTTATGTTTTGTAAGTATATTGGTTTCTGAGTTCAGTCTTCCTGTGATAGGAGTCAGAACACTTACTTGCCCAGCCAGCCACCTTTGCAGCTTGGCACAAGCGTGTGACCCACCAATCAGATGTACCTGCTGGAGAGTTGGATTTAGAGCTGAGCCACTGGAGAAAGAACTCAGCACAGAATGCAGATTTGCTGACGAGGTTGGAGGTTAAGAAGTCTGAGTGGGTTTCACAGCAGCAGTGATCACACAGTTGTGTTTGGGTACAGAAGTTGCATGGAGCTGACAGCAACGGTGATATCGATGACTCCAGAATCCTGTTATAGCTAGTATGTGGTGATGACAGGGGCGATGGTGGCTTGGTATCTTCCCTCCTCGGACCATTTCTGGGGCAAAGTTCCAGGCAGTGCTTTTGGAAACTTAACTTCAAGATCGGTCCTCTGGTCCTTGCAACAAGTTCGTCAGACACTGAATATCCTTACCTTGTCCCAAAGTAAACTCTTCACTTCACCCACCAACCCCCACCTCTTTACCCTGCAATTGGCTAGGTCTGCATTGCTCTTTGTGTCATCTACTACCAACTCGGTTCTTCCACTTGCTCAAGTGAAAAACTCGACTCCTCTTTTTTTTCTCTCCCATGCAACACTCAACTTAGCAGAACATCCTGTTGGCTCAACTTTCAAAATATACCCAGCATCCAGCCTCCTCGTCCTCTGCTTTGCCGCCCCCTGCTCAAAGCCACTGTTTCCATCTGGATGTGCAAAGTGACTAGGCTAATGAACTCTTCTCCATGATCCCATCCCTGTTCACTACAATCTAGTTTCCCAACTGCAGCCAGGATGGTCCTTCTAAAAATGTCAATCTGATCTTGTCACCCCTCCACTGGAAAATCTTTGATGACTCTCTGTTTCATTCAGAGCAAACACAAAAATCTGTAGAATGGTCCACGTGAATGCAAAACTCCAAAATATATGATAAGGCAATTGAATACAATGGCATACCTTTTTAAATAAAATACATTGTGACTAAGTAGGATTTGTTCCAGAAATGCAAGGGATGTCTACTCATGTGATTTAGCATACTAATGATAGAAAGGGGAAAACCATCATATCGGTGTCAAAATAGCATCTGATACAGTTTAATAGTAAATTTTAATTTTTAAAATGCTTTCACAAAAATGAATAGGTGATAACAACCCTAATTGAACAAAGCCTACATACTAACCATGTAGAGAAAAACATCACACTGAAGAGAAATTTCCTTTGAGGTCAGGAAGACCTCCACTTGTTAGTGGAGCTGTTATCACAACTACTGTACCACATAATTATAGAGATTCTTGTTGACACAGAGAAGGAAAGTAGTGGTAGAATGAAAAGAAAGACACTTTCCCCCTTCATTTACAAGTGATATGATAATTTACATAGAAAACCCAAAACAGTCAGCAAGCTCTAATAACTAAAATGAAAAATAAATAACTTTGCCACATACAAGATTAATACGTAAAAAGTAATAATGTTTTTCTATACCTCAATTAACAACAAGAAAATGTAGTAGAAAAGAATATAATTTACAATAGCAATAAGCACTACAAAGTAGCAATTAACTTATTAAAGAATGCACTGATGGAGAAAACCGTCAGGCGCTGGGACGCGGCCCCTCGCTGCCTCCCTGCAGCTCCACATCCCGACAGGCCAGTGCTGTGCGAGGTCGGCTGGAGGCTGCGGCTGGCGGGTGCGCGCTGCTGGAGCCGGGCCTCATGTGCCGGTCTGGGCCTGCGCTCTATGCTCGGCCGCCTGCTCCCATCCTCCGGCCACGCTGCTTGCGTGATCCTGATTGGGTAATTTTTGAATCCCACTGTTCCTGATTGGATGTTAAAGCTTGTTCCTGATTGGATGTTAAAGCTTGTTCCTGATTGGATGTTATAGCTTGTTGCTGATTGGATGTTAATGCTTGTTGCCGATTGGATATTAAAGCTTGTTGCTGATTGGATGCTTTTTGAGTCTTACCAAAGGTATAAAAGCTGGAGGAGACCAGGGAAGGGGGGGTCAGAAGATCAGAAGTCAGCGGAGCATGCTGACGGAATAAAGGCTGTTCTCCGACTCTCAGCTTGCCGCTGGGTTATTTCCCTGGTCAAGAGTTGTTGCAAGAGCTGTTAACACTTGGGGGAACATACAAAACATTTATGAATGCACAAAAAATTTAAACATAAAGAAATAAAATACAGTCAGTATTCATGAATGGGGAGCATTGTGAAGATGCCGTTTCTCCCCATATTTATCTGTGCATCCAAAATGATTCCAATCACAATTCCAACAAGATTTCAGGGACAACTTACGAAACTGATTCCAAAAAGTTGTCTATGAGAGAATGAACGCTAAGAAATACTTAACCCAATATTGACCTAGACCAAAGTTGGGAGCTTGCTGTATCAGACATCAAGGCTTATCACAAAGTCACGGTCATTAAAATAGTCGGTACTGGTGTAAAAAAAAGAAAAGACAAATATTCTAATAAAAAAGTACAGAGTCTCAATTGTAAAGGAGAACTTGATATTGTTGTAAACTGTTAATAGTCTGAGGTGTTATGCTACTTGCAAGCTGACAAATTAGCCTGTCACAATTTCATGATTGTTGGAAGAAGACATGAGACCCCCGGGTCAGAGATAAGGGACAGTTTATTCCTTATACCAATATCAATAGCCAGAATGTCAGCATTTGTGCTGGTTGCCTGAGTCCCAGTCCTACAGGACAACATGAAGAGGTCTAGGTGATATGCCTGCATGCACAGTGGGTTAATTGGAGGGAGAAAAGCCCTTAGCTTAAGGAACCCGAACCTTTCCTAATGGGCAGTAAACCTGCCTGACATTTGCTCCGGAGGGAGATGTTATTTTTATTATACTGGGCAGTAAACAAACCTGCCCTTTGCTCTGCAAGGAGACATTATCTCTATTTCCAAGGCTGTTTGCTACACAAACACCTTTAAAAAGATAGCTGCAAACAGTTTTTCATAGTCTCTGCTCATGAAGCGTGCAGAAATTCAAGGGACACATGGAGAGTTGTCTCCCAACAGGTATATGGTAAAGCGGCATCACAAATCGCTGGAGAAAGGATGAATTCGTCAATTATGTTAGGAATAGTGGTTTTCCATTCAGAGAAAAACAAAGCTGAGTCTTTACTTCATTCTTTTTATAAAAATAAACTCAAGTGGTTTAAAAACCTAGATGTGAAAATTAAGACTAAAAACTAATAGGAAAAATATGTAAATTTTTTTTGACTTTGAAATCACGAATTATTTCTTAAATAAGACTCCAAAAGCACAAACCATAAGGGGAAAAACAAAGGGATTTATATCAGAATTAAAGGCAGAATTACGTTCATCAAAGTGCACCATTAAAAACCTTAACAGATGCATGACAATTGTGGGGAAGACTTTGGCAAAGCCTAAAACAGGCAAATGATTAATAAGTAGTTTCAAGTAATTCTTGCAAATTAGCAAGAAAAAGAAAGGAAAAATAAATAGAAAAATAAGCAAAGAATCAGAATGGGCAATTCATAGGAGAAATCCCAATGGCTAATGCATTTCTGAAGAGGTGCTCAAACTATCAAGAAAGCATAGAAACGCGAGTTAGGATGAGTTACTGTTTTATATGCCATCAGATTGGCCAACATTAGGAAGTTGGAAAACATTAACTCTGGATGAGAATAGGAGGAAAATAGAGACCCTGTGCACAGCTGTAGGAGTTATTTTGCAGTTGTTCAGGAGAATCATACAGAAATAGTTAGTGAAACTAAGGTCCATATGCCCTGTGGCCCTATAATTCCAGTCCAGGGTAGGTATCTCAGAGGAAGTCTTGTGAGTGTCCACAAAGAACCATGTTCCGTGACTGCATGCCCACCTTTCTCTGTCCAGCGTCCCCTTATTCATCTCACACGATGCAGCTCAAGGTTGATCCTCCAAAAGTCTTCCCCACACCCCTGATCCACTCTGTGCCTCGCCTCGTGCCGCCATCCCACCCCTGGCTTTGTTCTGGCCATGCACTCATCACACTGTGTATTTGTAACTGGTTTAGATGACATCTGCATCTCTCATTCGCCTGGAATCCCCTCACAGCACTGGCTATATTTAATTCATCCTGTGTCTACAGCTCCCAGCACCATACCTGGCACAGGATAGGCATTTAGCTATGTGGATGAGTAAATTCGTCAAACACAGGGCCTGGACCTGGTGCCTGGTATTTATAAGGCGGAATTTCTTTCTCGTGTGCAGATTCCACCCTCAGCGCAGTTATCTCGGCTGGTCTGATAAGGGCGAGGAAGACTGCTTCGGTCTTGAGATTCCGGAATATCAGCAGGAATTCCATGCATCCACTCCTGGCATATCCTTTTGGGGTGAGTCTGCTAATAGCCTGTGTCGTTTTGAAGGAGAAGACGTCTGCCAGGCCAGGATGTGATATGTACTCAGCACAGCTGGTGTTTGTCAGCCCCGGGCCCCACCGCTCCACTAAGTTTCCATTCCTCCTGTTCCTCCTGTGTTCAAGAACGTGGGGCCTGGCTCCCTCCGGCCTCCAAAAATGCCTCTGGCTGGGTCCTGTGAAATCCTAACCTTTCCTTCTGCCCCTATTCCCTCAGCGTTACCACCTTCATTGTAAAATAATTTATACAAGTGGAAAGGAAGAAAAAAGATCCAGTGCAGAAATACCATATGTAGAACAACATTACGAAATCTCCTTAATGTCCTAAAAGCTGCGCTAGGCCATTTGGAAGATGCATTAGCTAGATAAGTATTAACAGAAGGGCCTATCACAGAAACGTTACCCAAACTACCACCTTTTATTAAGCCCCCAGGAGAACTTAAAACCAGTCCATTACTCTGATGTCTGGGACGGGCCTGTTTTTTTTTCTCCCAGCCAAGGCAAGCTTAAGTATTTCAGAAAAGGGACATGGATTAATCATAGGTACCATTAAGGGCCATCAGCTTCATGTCAGAACTTGGGGTGGAGGGAAGCTTGGCTTTCAGCTGATGCTCAGAGTTGGGCCAAGTGTCAGTCTCCTTTGAGTTTCTAGAGAGCTGAAAGGTCACAGAGAGAGGGAGTGAGATAGTACTTTATGGGTTAATCGCCCACCTCTAGTCTTCCTGCAGAAACCAGAGCACCCAGGAGACACTAAGATGCCCTGAGTTTGCCTTTGCTCCTGGCTCGCTGTGGGCCCTTAGACAGCTATTTGAGCTCCCTGGTTCTCAGACTTGTCGCATGCAAGAAGGGAAGAGTACCAGAGTCACTACCTGTCCTTTCAGAGGAGGTGGCACAGGTCATGGCAAGCAGTGTGGGCTCCAGAGGAGGCCCGCTACCTGCTTCACAGCTCTCCCAACTTCCTAGACAGGTGGTTTGCCAGTAATTACATAACTTTTCCAAGTCTCGGTTTTCTTATCTATAAAATGGGGTTTAGCGATGCGGATGAAATAAGATTGTTTATGGAAAGCACTCAAAACAGTTCCCAGAGCATACTAAGTGCTCAGGAAGCATTTGTAGTTACTCTTATTACTGAGGTAGGTAGCCTCAAAATTGGTCCCCTGCTGGTATTCACACCCTTGTGCACCTCCTTCCTCGTGAGGGTGGACCTAGCGACTTACTTCTAATGAATAGAACTCGGTAGACATAAAGGGATGTCACGTGCAAGACTGGGCTATAAAAAGACCATGCATTCCATCTTGTGTATACTCTCTTGCTCTCTCGCTTGCTCGCTCTGCAGGAAGCCAGCTGCGTGTTTTCAGCCTTCCTGGGGAGAGACCCATGCCGCAAGAAGCTGAGGGAGACTCCCAGGCAACTGCCAGCTAGGGACTGAGCCCTTCAGTCCAGCAACCCACCAGGACATGGACCCTTCCAACAACTACTTGAGTGCCCCTGGGAGGGGATCCTTCTCAATCATCAGATGAGAACACAGCCCCAGTCTCAAAGGTCTGAGCCAGAGGACCCAGCTAAGCCAGGCCTGGATTCCTGACCACAAAAACCGTGAGATAACATGTGTCTGTGGTAATTTGTTATGCAGCAATGGTAGCTGCTGTGGGCTTCTTCCAGCTCCAATATAGTGTCTTTCTGAGGTGATTCCAAACTCACTGAATTTCTATGGCACCAGGAACGCCCAGGAAGAACTGTGGTTCTATGATAAGGAAGCATCAGGGAGATCCTCCCGCATGGAAGTGCTGCAGGTCCCTAGGTGAGGCACATGGAAGGCGAGACATTTCTTCATCTTCTTGTCTGTTTGGTGGAAACACTACAGAACTCTGCAACTGTATGGTGGAAGCACTGTATAACTCTGCTTTCACTGTAGTAGCCAGAAACTGGCTATGGGTAGAGTAGACATCACAGAATCACCAAATGCAACAAACCAAGTTTTTATTTTATTAAATTATTTATTTATTTTAAAGAGCAATGGTAAACATTTACCAGCATGCCACTGAAGTCAATCCTTAGAGGTCATTATTCTAAGAATTCCAGGAAAACTCAAAAGAAAATTCATTCCTACTTGGGAAAGACAACGGGCTTGGGATATGAGCTGTAGACAATGAGGTCTCTTAAAGTTCCTGTAGCTCTATTAATATATTCCATGATGCTATAAAATTTTCAGAACTCAAATAACAACTAAGAACTTTGTGTTTGGAGTAACACAGTTTACTCATCTTCAAAACAAGACTGTTGCCCACCCCCCAGGGGGTTATGGTAAAGACCAAATGCACGTACGAGTACCCAGCACTGTGCCTGGGAACTGGTTCTCAACTCCTCCTACTGGAAGAGAGAACTGGCTTTGGGTTGGGCAACGGGAAGAAGGTGCATTGCCCGCCTGCAGCCAATGAATGTCCATGTAATTATCTGCATCTTGTGTGGTCCTCTCTGAGCTCGTTTCCTCTGCGTTGATGTTAGGAGGCTGGGCGAAGTGACATTGCAGGAGACTTCCCTGAGCTCTGAAGCTGCCGCACAGGTGAGACATCACCAACCTTACCTTCGCTGGCATCCTCACCATCAAGGTGACAAGGACATGAGCATCCTCATTTTTGCATGTGCCAGATGCTCAGTCCTTGCCAGGTGAAGAGGACAAAAGCGAGGCTTCATCTGCTTTGCTCGTTGCTACAATCCCAGGGCATATCTCAATGTCTAGAACATAAGAAGTGCTCAATAAACAGCTTTTGGATGAATGAAGCTGTTGAAGACTGTTCAGGCTGGAGGAGATCTTGGGCAAGGGGCTGCCCCAACAACTCACACGTGTCCTTTTTGCAGATGAGAAGGCAGAGTCTTCCCATCATTCCATAGGGGGGCCGGGTGAGCTCCCGGGCCATGCCAGCGTCCCTGGCATCACAGTTTGCTCTGGTCTCTAGGGAAGGCTGTGGGGTGTCTGACTTCACTTAGCCCTCAGATTCCGGTCACATTTCAGACTTCAGAATAACAAGGCATGTTTTAAACTTGGCAGGAAGAAGAGAACTTGCAAGCTGGTTTTTAAATTTTTTATTTCAGTTTTATTTTTTAACCCCAAGGAAGCACCATGGTGATTACAGGAATGACCCCCCGACAAAAAGGAGCCGGGGGAGAGATGGGGAACGTAGTGAGGAATCTTACAAAGTTGAAAATCTGCTGGTCCTCGTTAAAAAGAACAGAACAGCTTTCTCCCCACCCCCAGGCTCTGTGAGTTTGACCCTCCTCTTCCAGAACCCCTGGTTTTATTTTATAATCTAACTCGGCTGCAAACTCCCTAGCTACACGGCTGACTTTTTACAGCCGTGACTGGAGAATGACTTCATCGCGGTGAATTTATGGGTCACAGCAGAAGATGGAGCAGAGGAACTGGATGGGGAAATCACAGCCACTCCTGGGCCTTCCCTGCCCTGATGATTTTCCCAGCCGGGGCCTTGCGGAGCCAGGCCCTGCCCCGTGAGCCGGGTGCGGAGCCAGGGCCCCTGCTGCTGCCTGACATGTTCTGTGAACTCTCGGCAGAACAAGACGCCTGGCGAGGGCTGGGGCTGGCTGGACATGTCCAAAACCAGGGAGGGTGAGTGCAAGGGCCCTGTGAAGCCTTTCCCACCCTGAGGGTGTGGGACAGGCTGGGCTTAGGGTGAGAGTTCTTAAAGACGAAGGTTGCTTTAGACGTGACTTGCTGGCATTGTCTGCCCTTAGGCAGAGCCCTTCGCTGTGGGTACCCAGCCCTGTGGCTCCTGAGCTCCTGACTTGCTGCCCCCCGAATGCAATACCAGTGTCTCACCTGGAGCACTCCAGGGGCCAAACGTCCTCCCAGGCTTTATACCAGTGCCTCACCAGGCAGAGCTCCTAGAGCAGGATCTCAAATCCCAGCCTCCACGCCTTTCCCTTGGCTATTTCCTGTGCCTGGAACTCCTTATCTGCTTGGCTAACACCATCTCCTGGAATTCTGATGGCTCATCATTCAGGGTCATGCACCTGCCTTTGAACACTCGCCAGACAGGCAGCTCTGTGCGTCTGTGTGTGTGTGTGAGCGTGTGTGTGTGTGTGTGCACGTGCACTGACCGCTGGAACAACAGCAAGACTCTGCATCTATTTCACCTTGACTTTCTCCTCCTTTCTGTCCCAGTACTAGGCACAGCACCGTGCTCAGAAAGGATCGTCACAAGGAACAGCAAAACAGCCAATGCTGAAATGCAAATGTTTGGCAAAACAGAGGCCCTCCCTCTCTACACAGCTGGTGTGTGTCCCTGGCAGGGCAGAGACTCAGGGCAGGGAGGAGCCTAGGGCACAGACTTTAAGAAGGTGACCACTGTGAGGGTGGAGCAAGTGCAGGGTTGGCACCTGAGAGCGAGCACCTCCTTAAATCGTGTGCCTCTCTCACCTCTCGCTAGTCCCAGCCTAGTCCCCGGAGCGTTGTCGAACGCAAGGCTTGAACCTATGAAGTTTAATCTCACAGAGGGGAAGTCAGACTGTGGACAGAGTTTGGGCTCAGGAAGACCAAGCTCAAAGCTCTGCCACCTATTAGCTCTCAGGTTTGGGCACCTTGCCTAATTCTCCTGAACTTCAGTTCCCTCTTCTGTCCAGTGGCGCATAAATCCACCCCCACCCCCATCTCATCAAGAGTAAACAGGTGAGCAAGCCTGACACAGGGTCTGCCAGGTAGAGGCAGGTGAGAGGTACCTGGAAGGATGTTAAAGCTTCATGTGAGCCTTGATTTATTCCAATAACGTACTGTAGGCCAGACCCTGGTGTCCCAAAGACGAGAGAGCCAGAGTTCTCAGACAGGGAGGCAGACAGACAGACAGGTGGACCTTTAACTCGCACCCTACATGGTGGGGGCCTTACTACAGGTGCACAGGCAGAGAAGAGAGAGCGCGCACTGGAGTCTGACTCTAAAAGGAGGAATGTTGTTACGAAGGGGTTAAATTAAGGCCGTTGTCCTGCTGGACTGACTGCTGAGCTGGGCATTGAAGTTAAAGAGAGAGGTTTTCAGATTGATAAGGAGAAAAAGAGTGCTCCCACATATGAAAAAAGAATGGAGACATAAAAAATTGGGGTGATTTTGAGAAAGAGGAAGTAGGTTTGATTGAAAGGGGAGAAATCTGGGAGAGAAGAATGCAGGTGAGTGTCCAGGCTGCAGAATTAGGTGACGCGTCGCACATTCCTTTGTTAGGCTTACACTCGGGCAGTGGCTGTGCGTAGATGCGGGTGTCTGTGCGCATGGCGTGGAGGCTGTTTGGGGCGGTGAGGAGTTTGAATGTGTGAAATGTACGATGTGGGAGGCGCTGTGCATCGCACGTGGAGTGCTGGGGGTTCTTCAGTCTAATGGGACTTGGGAGAAGAAGTAGTCAATAGCACTGATGGGGTCAAGGCCCTCAGGGTCACTCCCAAGGGAATTAGAGCAAGACCTTCCCCACGACCCCTGTCCTTTGTGGCAGAGCCTGGGCCTCCTTCCCAGGGTGGGGTTGATTCAGCCCCCAAAGGCACTGGCACCAGCACACAATGGAGCTCTGGCCCTGAATGAGCCTGGAAGGTCTGGTGCTGGGTACTCTGCCCCAGGTCCCCTCCTCTCTCTCCTGCGTCCTACCAGACTGGCACCTCCTCGTTAGCAGTGCCCCGGAGAAACCCACTCCCGGTGGCAGCCCCTTCTGCCTGTCCTTGGCATTTGCATTCCCATTACCCACCACTCCTCCCGGGATCCGGCCTCCCACTCTCAAAGCGCCTCCAATCCCTTCTCCGCCTTTCTCATCCCTTTGGAACAATCATTTTAAGAAAACCATGCTGCTCTCTCTCTTCGGCCCCATCAAGATCTGAGCCCTTGCCGCTCCTGGCATATTTGATCAATCTTCCTCCCCTTCTTGCCGACTGTCAGGGAAATTGGAATCAGACTCAAACCTGTAACGAGATTAATGTTCTAAAGACAAGCGTGCACCTCAGAGTGGAATTGGGGCCGCTGCTCTTTGATAATCTATTCAACTCATTTGGTACCATCGTTAATAGACAGCTGTGTATTCTGTGATGATTACAATATACATTAATCAAAGACACGTTATGCTGAGAGTTGAAAATTACACTTCCCTTTTTTCCCCTTTGCAGAAAAAGAAAAAAGAAAAAAATGTTCCACCATGCGATGATAAGGAGAAAGGTATTTAGGTCTATAGAAAACAAGCAATGAGCCTCTTTTTGGGAGCCAGTATATTGAAAACAATGAAAAATTATCTTAAAATATCATGGCATCATTAAAACTGTCAAGAACAAGAATGGAGATCGGGGTGACCAGGGTTGGGAAGGGGGTGTCCATAACTTGCAATAGGTTTTCTGAAGAGATTCTGTGTCCCCAAAGCACTTTCAACAATTCCTAGACTGATGACCTTCAAGATTCTTCTCCCCACTAACCAGGTGTAGTCTTACACTTAACCAGCACTGGAGCATCTTCAAAATCACAAAACCAACACGGCCAACTGGACACTTTGCCAGTTGGTATTCCAATGGAACGCAGCAAGTATTGTTCTTTTCTGTGCTGCTGCACAGGCCTGGGGCCATTTATAACGACAGTCAAGCATGCACTAGGAGGAAGTGAGCAAGGCAGAGCAGGAAGAACCCCTTTTGCACTTGGGCTCAGAGGGCTGGATTTGGCACTGGCTTGGCCTCTAGGGCACAGAATTGCTCTCCCCTTTCTGAGCATCAACATTGTCATCTCAGCGATGGGAGTCACAGTATTTACTAATCAAGGGCACAGCGGGCATTAAAGTCACCAGTGGGTGCAGAATGCTCTGTAGAGTGGATCATACAAACGCACAGTGTTGTCCCAATAAGGCAGCTTGCGTGGAGAGGACAGACGTGTGAGTTCCAGGTCTACACACAGAGCCTGGAGTGTGAGGGCCGGGCTTTGGCGTTGGCTCTGCCTCTTGCCAGCACTGTGACCTTCAGCAGGTTAACTTTTGCCCCCTCAGTTTCTTGATGCTTAGACTGTGATCATAATAGCACCTACCTCTCAAGGTCCTTGTGTCTCAGGGCCATTAAATGAATTGGTATCTGTAAACCAGTCAGATCATGCCTAGACATCGTAGGCACTAAGTGCTCGTGATTGCCACTGTTTAAAATCTGCAGTGGAATAAAAAAGTACATACACAGAAACCCGTGGTCAAAAGTCATTTGTTACAGAAGTGACCATCTCGATTTTTTTCAATCCTCTCCCCAGGGCTTAGCGCGATGTTATTAATAGAACCATGCGTGGTGAATAAGACTGTTGCACGGGTGAACATCAAAGGTAACTCAGAACTTCATGGAGCCCAGAGCATCTTGAGTCACACAATTCTCACCTGTTGATAAAAGGAAAGACATACCCCTCATCATCAGAGAATACAAACTTTTTCCAAGTACCAATTTTTAAAAAGAATGTATCACATGGGTGCTAAGTTGATGCCAAATACTCTAATGCTGTGGTCCTCAAACCCCAGACCACGGACCAGGCCACATAGCTCTGCCACCTACCCCCCTTCCGTAGAAAAATTGTCTTCTATGAAACCTAGGAGCCGGGGGGCTACACAGCAGGAGGTGAGGGGTGGGCAAGGGAACAAAGATTCATCTGTACTTACAGCCACTCCCATTCACTCGCATCACCGCCTGAGCTCCACCTGCATAGAAAAACTGTCTTCCACGAAACCAGTCCCTGGTGCCAAAAAGGCTGGGGACCGCTACTCTAATGGATCACACCTTCAATAAGAGTTAATCAGAGGATACAGAAATGTTCTTCATCTGACCTCAGGTGACAGTTGGGCCATAGTATTAAAGAGCATCTCACAGCAAGACCTAAATAAATAAGGTCACAACAGGTGGCTTCTTTGGCAATCTTCTTAATATAAGGACCAAGTTTAACCATCCTCAGAGTGGAGGTTCTTAATCTATTTTAGAGACAGAGATCTCTTTAGAGAATCTGATTTAAAAAAATAAATAAAGGCTCTGTCCCCAGAAAAATATACCTGCATCCAGCATTTTGCACACAGCAGTGGGAAGAGGGGGTGGTTTGGGTATCCCCTAAATCTCATTTATTCACCTGTTGATCGTCTAGGCATCTATGAACTAAAGAGTAGGGACCACCGAGAGGGGAGGCTGGAGAGACGGCCCCAGAGACTCCACGGGTGGCACAGCCTTTCCGACCACTCCCCATCGTCTCAGCTGAATGTGGTGTCAGCAGTTGGCTCCAGGCTGAGCTCTCTGGCAAGGGCTTGGAGTGTAGACAGCCTCTTTGTGATTGAAGGACAATCCAGATAGTTCGGATCTAAGTGGGAAAGTAGTTTAGGCAACTCCCCTTTCCACCACCTTCTCAGGGAGCCAGGTCATGGGCCTAACCTTTACCCGATGTCACCAACGTCCTCAAGAAGCAGTGCTGGGTGGTTCTCATGAGCTGCCGGCACCAGGAAGCCCCTTCCAGAACAGGGGGACTTCATCATCGTGGGCCTGGGCCATGCGGAGCCATGCCTCGCAGGGGCCAGGACCTTTCTAGCAGCGGTGGCTTCTGGTGTCTCTGCCAGAGAAGGGGTTGAAGCTGCTTCCAGGTCCCTGGGTGGATTTTCTGGATGAGAGAAGCATTAACTCTCCTCCCGGAGGTGGGACTTGTAGCTGGCAAAAGCAAAGATCAGTTTGGATGTGGTATAAATTTCCTGCCACTAATCAAAATTAGATAGTATAAGAATCCTGCTTTTGATCCTTTCTGGAACCTTGGGAGATACTGGCAACAAGCAGAAAAGTGTCCTCAAAGAGGCCTCATCCATCCCTTCTCCCCGGCCCACACGGCGCATCCAGCGCTCTAAGTACGAACACTCCTTACCCCGCCCACGTGCACCTTGGAATGTGATGCCGCTTCCATTGGTACTAAGCGGAAGGAGCCTTTTCACCCCTAAGATCCCTCTCAAATGTGACTGCCCTGGGAAGCCCGTGTGGCCCTCCTGCCCAGGAGGCCCCCAGCGCACCCTGCATCTGCTCACCGTGGGCGATCGTGTTGGCCCATTAGAGCTGGTTCCCCGTCTATGACATGAGGACAGACGATGGCCCATGAGGAGGAGTTGTCACAGGACTGTACACGTTAGCACACGTGACGTGCCTGGAAGAGGGCCTGCCACGGGAAGTCCAAGGCAAGGATGCCGGCAGCAGCGCTAACTACGGTGAGTCGGTTATCACTCTCGAGCACGTTCACGTCCTTTACCGCAGTGGCTCATCATCCCGGTTCTCTGAGAATGTCATCTGCATGATGTGGAAGCTGAGTCATCTAGAAGGGAGTGACTCGTCTGCGGTCACCGAGGGAGGATCGGCAGGACCCAGGCTCCGCACGCAGCCGTTCCTGTGGCTCCTCCCTGTTGTCTCAGGGCCTTGTCCTGAACGAGGGGCCCTGGCAGAAGCTCTACACGGGCAGGGGAGGGCTGCATTTGCACGCTGCCTGCGTTTTAGCAAAGGGAGATTTCATGACAGCCTCTTTCCCATCCTCCTCCCCCAGATGTATTACAGTGTTGCCGCCGCGCATCTCAAACGAGTACATGGTGATCAGCCCCGACTACAAACGTGTGACTGGGCCACCAGCAAGTGACAGTGTTATGAAATTCTTCCCCTAAGACAAGGTGTCCCCATCCAACTTGAGGGACCAAAGACAGCATAGAGCCAGTTGAAGACTCCAGGAATATCCTCCAGGGAAGGAAAACTGTAAATCTCGCCGGGGATGCGGCCGCCTTGCAGAATGAGTGGGGGCCGCGGGGCGAAGGACCACTCAGACTTCTGTGCCCATAAACAAATCCCAGCCTCGTTTCTGAAATCCAGAGCCCCCGTACGGCCATCTACAGGGTCTTAGCTCTGCCGAGAGGCTGCTGAGCATCTTTATGAACCTGAGAAGCTTGACCTCCGTGTCAGTGTCTGGGGGAGGGTCAGTGTTTATCTATCAACCTATATTGGATTCAACATGAAATTCTTTATCATATACCACCTTGGTTGGTATTTAATGAGGCATGAATTGGATCTGCCAACCAAGTTAAACAACCTCTAGTGCTCTGGCCCAAGCCTGTATCTAGGGACTGTGACAGGATAGGACTAAACCTTATACCAATGTGCATAAGGGGATTTCAAGCCTATAAACCATTTTCATACCCACGCTCTTGTTTGATTCTTAAGGCAACCCTGGGTGCTCATCAGGACGTGGATTTTACACAGCAATGGGACAAGAAAACTAAGGTGCAGAGAGAGTTAATAGCTTGCTGCCAATCATGGAGAAACTGGAGGTTCTAAGAGAACTCCTGCATCCAGAACTTTCTCTGCAAATCATCCTTCCACCTAAGGTCTGGCCAGTGATCAATGGCATTGAGAGAAGGGCAGGACCAGAGGGCAGCCTTAGGGGACATGTGGAGGGACAAGGAGTGCCTGTGTGCAGCCTGGCCCTGCTCTCAGTGCCCAGGGAAGGGTGGAGGATGGCGTGCACGCACACCATGTATATGTGCACCCTCCAGATCTCCTAGCACTGGCCAGTGGCTGTTGCCTTCTCTCCTTGCTCAGACTTCCTGCCCAGCCCAGAGCCTGCTGACCGGTTGGTTTCTGTCCCTTTGGGAAGCCTGCCTCAGAGAGGAACGTTTGCAGGTCTCTTGCAGGGGTCAGAGTTTGCCAATGGCCTAATAGTGTTTTGATTCTTTTTTACATATGAACAGTGTGCTCACAGCTTTCCAAACATTCACACATATGCTCTTTCTAGAGACACACGATTGCCTTGTGAAGGCAACAGGGTAGGGATTCCAATACCCACCGGGGCAAGTGACCTGCCCAAAGTCTCAAAGCGATCATAGCTGGAGTTGGGACTCAAATGGTCGGGTTTTACCCTGTACCCACTGCCAGTCATGGTTCAGATGTGGCCGGTGGCCCCCCTGACTGCCCCTCTATGCAGTAAGCATCTACTTACAAAGGGACTAACCAGCTGTGATCGCCAGGAGAGAACACAGAAGCTGAGAATGGAGTTTTCTGCTTTGCTGATATGACATGTGCTTTACACCCCAGTCCTTCCACTCACCCCCCTTCCCTAGGGGGTCTGACAGCTTACAGGGGTGGAGTATCCCCTACCTGAAATGCTTGAGACCAGAAGTGCTCTGGATTTTAAATTTTTTCAGATTTTGGAATATGTGCATATATGCAATGAGATATCTTGGGGAGGGGACCCAAGTCTAATCATGAAATTTTTTGTTTCATAAACACCTTCTACACATAACCTGAAGGTAATTGTATATAATATTTTTAATAATATATGCAACTTGTCACATGAGGTCAGGTGTGAAATTTCTCGCTTGTGGCATCATATTGGTACTCAACCAGTCTCAGATTTTGGAGCATTTTAGATTTTGGATTTTTGGACCACGGATGCTCAACCTATATGCACAGAAGGAACCAGAGGGCCAGCAGTGGGTGTAGGGGGAACACCTCCTTCGTGAACAGCCGAACAAGCATGCGTCTGCCCACTCAGCACTCTCCCGTGTTGCTCCTCTCCAACAACCTGGCTGCGATATGCTGCTTGGGCCAGAGGGCCAGAGTAGGGCATCCTTTTTCCTTCCCCTTGAACCCGAGATGGGCATGTCTGCATCATGTCCTCCTGTCTGACTTACGCATTGTCATGGGCTGAAAAGCAGGAACCTCCACACAGGTCTTTCCACACAGGTGGAACATTAGCACACAGTGACCCTGCCTACTAGGAACTGAGGCCCAGGGACTGTCACGGGCCATAGCCAATCACAAAAGCAATCCTCCCGACCCACCCATGCCATTCTCCCTCCCTCATCATGCCCTGAGAAGCTCTTAGGAGGAAGTGGGTACAGAAGTTCCCCTTTCCAACGGCTGAGATTCCAAGAGCACAATTAACAATGAGGGCCCAGCCAGCCTTCTAGAGACCCTAAGGCTTTCCAGAGCAGAAGTAGGTATCCTCAGCTGAGTCCAAAAGGAATAACACATACATGGGTTAAGAAATGATGGTAATTGCCCCTGGCAGGTATAGCCTATTATTGTCTTGTCTTTTTGGTTTACCACATCTGGGACTGGAAAAAGAACAGCCAGATGTTCAGAAAATGGTGTTCTTCATCCTTTACAAAGTAAAACAATGTAGCATGGTCAAATGTGAATGTACGTGTGTGTTTAAAAGCTTATGCTTGTGGTTACATAAATGTTTAAAAGATGTTACATCCCGCATAGTTATACTCAGGACCACAATAAAGCCCCGAGTGGCACGGGACGGAAGACGAGACGTCCACTTGCCACCCAACACTCTGCTTCTGCTCACTTTTGTTTCCATCCGCCCCTGTCTTTTTTTATCTTGGTCTCATGTTCTCTCTGGTTCTCTTTCTAAGCTGCATCATATTCGCATCTTTTGAAAAATAGACTATTTGAGTTTCAATCTCAGCTGAGCCATCCAACATCTGGGCAGCCTTGGGCGAGCCATCCACTGCCACACTCTGCAGTCCTTCATCTCCCAGGCGAAGCAAACTGCTGCTACAGCACCAGTTTTCTGGATCATTCCAATGGAAACAGACTTGAAAGGTGTACTCAGTGGGTTTCGTACATTGACTCTGTGGTTCAGCTGACGTGTGTGAAGCACTTACTTGTGCTGGGCATTATTCTAAGATGAAGGGGACAACACCCCAACCATCACAGTCAGGAGAAAAATTGCCAATTGCTTTTTCCAGAAATGAGAGCTCACTGGGAATGTAATCCCCCTGCCTAAGACTCTCAGGTGGCTTCCCATTGTCCCCAGAACAGAGTCCCAGAGGCTGGAGGAGTATGCAGAAGAGCTGCTCTTCTGGACAACTTTATTCACACCACTGTATTCCAGCTGTCCGACGTTCCTCCACCTCCTCCTGGCACCGTGCTCCCTGTGCTCTGACCTTGCTCCTCTCTCTGAGCAGGCTGTGCCCCTGCTCTCGACCCTTGTCCCTCATGTAATTGCCTGCTCATCTGCAAATCTCAGCGGGTGTGCCAGCTTATGCATCACCCCTCAGGCCAGCCTTCCCTGATACAGGGTGAAACCGCTTGATCGCAGCTCCTTACATACCGGGAGGGCAGGAGCCTCGTGTGTCTGTCCTCGCCTCTGTCTACTCATCCTGCCTGCCACACAGCAGGTCCTTGATGAATCCTTTGGAGAATGACACCTGGTGGTTGATCTAGAGGTCTCTTTTTGTTTTGGAGAAAGAGTTACAGGTGCTGAGCCCCAGAGCAGAAAGCACGCGGCCGGGAGCCCGGCCCAGGGGAGAGACACCTCCCCGGCACGAGGCCTTGCACCAGCTGCCTGAGCACAATCCTTGAACTCGGGCTGAACCCTGCTCAGGAGCATCATCCTGGGGAAAGAAACTGCATTTGCATCGATTCTCTGCACAGCCATTCTCTTTAGGGCCATACATTGTTCCTTCTTGACACAGGGCCTGGGGAGCAGCGACACCCGCCTTGCGCTCTATGTAAATAGAGGCTCCTTGAAGGATATTTATTGGCCTGCAGAAAAGATGCGGGGAATTTTGCTCTCTAGGTGAGTGATAAAAAGAGCAGCCAGCGGATGTGTTCGCCGGAGTATTTACCACAAATCTCTTATTTATGGCCTCATAACCTTCTTGATGGCCCGGCGCTCCTCCCCTCCCCCACTGGCTTCCTCCCAGCTGGAGAAAGTGCTGAGCTGAGGCTGATTTGTCCAAGGGTCCTCTCTGCTCCTCGTTCGGCAGCTGGAGGTGGACACCTTGATCCCCCTCTCCCTGTGACTGTGTGGATGGTGACGTGGTCAGTGGGTTGACTCTCTTACTGCAAAGTGTGTCCGGCTTATTATGGCCTGGCAGATGGTGTTTGAAGTCCAGCCTGTATTTTTATTCCATGGGCATTCACTGAGCGCCTATTGTGCCTAGCCCTGCAGAATGGCAGGAATAGAGAGGGAGACGTTTCTTCTTTCTCCAATCTTCTCACAGATGTGAGCACCTCACCTCCTGGCCGCTGTGTTGGGTGCTTTGCGTGCATTATAATCTGTGGATCCTCTTAGCAATCCCATGGGGATGCAGCATGACCCAAACCAAACTCACCATGGACCCCTGAGGCCACTCCTTTTCCATTGCTCAGCAGGTGGAAGGACATTATCACCCAGACCCCTAACTGGGTGGCCTCCTAGAGCACCCCCCATCGTAGGTGGCCCGAGCTCTGCTGACGATGCCTCTTCCTTGCTTGTCCTCCCATCCCCTGGGCTCCACACTGGCCTGGCTTCGGCCTGGTCCAGCTCCCACCATTCCAGGCTGGCACTGCCACCAAACAGACCGGGTTCCAGGTGCTCAGCTCTGATCCAGCATTTCCGCTGGGGTCCTGCATGGTCTTTCCAAAGCAGCCCTGACCGGCCACTGCCCTGCTGAATTCCTTATGTGAGCCCGTCACCCACAGACAACATGCAGGCTCTTTGGGTCAGCTAGAGCACCATTTGGATGAGCAAGACTGTCTTTGACATCTCCTTCCCCGGCCCTACCGAATTATCTGTGGTTTTCAGCTCAGCTGTGTTTGTTCCCTCCTCTCCACCTGTGCGCACGCTGGTCCTTCCTCTTGAACGCCTCCCCCTCCCCCCCGCCAACCCGACTGCCTCCCACTCCCACTTCAGGGCTCATTTCCAACGGCACCTGCTTCAGAAGCCTCCCAAGACAGCCCTCCTGAGAGTGGGTCAGCTACCTGTGTTAGCTTTTTTATGCTGCCGTAACAGAGCACCACAACCAGGTGGCTTAAAATAACAGCGACTTATTTTCTCACAGTTCTGGAGGCCAGAAGTCCGGAATCAAGGTGTCAGCCACGTTGGCCGCTTCCCAGGGCTGTGAGGGAGATCTGCTCCAGGCCTCTCTCTCTCCCGGTGTCCGGAGGCCCTTGGCTTATAGATGCATCGCTCCGGCCGCTGCCTCTCCTTCATGTAGCGTCTTCAACCTGTGTCTGCGTCCTCTCACCTTCTGTCTTTTACGGACGTGTGTCATCGGATTCAGGACCCACCTGGATAACCCAGGATGACCTCACCTGGAGATCTTTAAGTTACTTATACCCACAAAGACCCTCTTTCCAAATAAGGTCACATTCACAGCACCGGGTTAGGGTGTGGATATACGTTTTGGGGGCCACCTCTCTCATTCCAGGGCCCCCTCGGCATTTCCACACACCTGGCCGGGATCCTCCCTGGCCTTTCCCTCACTCAGGGTGGAGCGGGTGGCCTAGTTCCTGTTTACGTTCAGACTGTAGGTGGAGACTTCCATCTCTATCCCCGGCACCTGGCACTAGGCCCGGCCCACAGACACTTGTAAACAGCCAACGGGTAAACTGAGGACCTGGGTGTCATCTCCCATTGTGCTGACAAGGAAGCAGAGGCTCGGGAGAGAACCAATTAAGACCGAGCCAGGAATCTGCTGCCAGGCTTTGGTCCAGGGCCTTTGCCTTGGCCTCAGCCCCCCTGCCCCGGCTAGGGCCAAGGGTACCCCCAGAAAATCTCTTCTCCTCATTACTTAGGAAATAAAAGTTCTCCCTTCTCCCCGTCCTGCCAACAGGCTTTTTCCCAGCTCCCTGCTTCTTTGATCTGCCCCCTCCCCGCCTTGGGCCCAGTCCTCCCAAATCAGAAACACATGCTCTGTTTGACCTGGGCTGTTTATGGAGGAAAGCGACTCCCCGCATGGTGGGTTTCCCAAAGGTTTTGGGGGCCCCAGGGCTTGAGAGTCATGTGGGAACTGTTCCTAGGGACCAGGCTGTGCTGAGGCTGGCAGCCAGGAGGGCAGCACTGAGTGAGGCCATTGGCCGTAGCTCCTGGGAGCACAGGAAACCCACAGGGATGAACCCCGCCATGTACCTCAACTCCCAAACAGGGACACGCGTCACTGAGGGCAGGGGGTGGGCAGCCTGGCGGAAATGCAAGCCAGTGTGGCCTGACGACACAGTGAGCATGGGGCAGAGGCCGGTCAGACCCTGCTTGCCAGGTGAGCCCCACCTGTCCCCCACCTGTGCCACCCGCCTAGGAGCCCCTCTGATGGGGCAGAAGCAGCTCTGTGTGAAAGGCACCGGGCTGGGCTGTCCCCAAAGGGCGGAGAGATTCCCCAAACACACACATGCTAGCTCTCCTCCTGGGCCCACTGTGGCCCGCTGTGGCCCAGGAGCTCTCCCGTCTGCTCTGTGGGCATCACAAAAGTCACCCAAGCGACAGCGACTGCTCGTGTGTCCCTGCTGCCCCCACCACAGGGCTTTCTCGGACTTGCTGGAAACTGTCTCTTTCAGACCCTATTGAGGGCTCCCTTTTCCCGTGAAGTGAGGTCAGCTGAGGAGCAACTGCAGGGTGTCCTGAGCAGAGAGACAGAACCAGAGACGTCTTGCTGTGTCTCTGACCGGCTGCGGCCCTGGGGAGACCCCTCAGCCCCTTCTAGCACCTACTGCCCTGGGGTGTATGGAAAGAGAACAGAGTGACGGGTGTCGGTGCGCAGGCCCCGCTGTGTGCTGTGAATAACGAGCAGCTGGCTGTTCAGAGCGCTCCGCGGCGTGTGTTATCTGTCAACCCTCTAGCAACCCTTCGATGAGCTGATTTGCTGTCATCCCATTTTACAGGTGACAAAACACAGGCACAGAGAGGTTAAGGACTTGCCCAAGGGTGCACAGCTCTTAAGTAGAAAGGCAGGAACCATGGTGGTCTCCTGCTTCCCTGCCTACTGGACATGTCTTTCCCTTTTTTAACCAGGTGCCTAGCCCCGCACTAGTTGAACACAAGCAGCTTCTTAGCGGGCAGCATGGGTCACCCATGGAGGATGCAAAGAGGCACAGGACACGGCTGCACGTGCCCCTCCCAGACCGGGGGACAGGCACACCTGGGTCATTGCGTATGGTGAGCATGCACGGGAGGGGGGTGCACGGAACAGGGAGGGCCTCTCACCTGTGGGATCTGTATCGTGGGGGGGTTGGCAATGAGAGAAGCTTCCAGCAGCAGGGAATGCCGGATGAGAGAGGCAGTAAAGGTGAACCAGGCGGACGGGCTCAGGGAGAAAGTCAGGCTATTCCGGGCGGTGGATCCTGAGCAAGCAATGGCTCTGCGCCACTGCACAGCCTGCTGAGTGCGCGGAATGACAAGGAGTCGCGAGTGTCTGGAATGCCGAGCGCGGGGCAGAGAGGATGGCGTGGACAGAGAGGCAGGCGGGCAGGCGCCAGGCTTTCCAAATGGGGCTACAGGGCAGGTCTGCGAGAGAGGGCCACGTGCTGTGGGAAACAGGAGGCCGCAGAAAGGTTTTAAGCAGGGAGGGATGTGATCAAATTTGTGTTTCTGAAGGATTATTCTGGAAGCTTTGTGTGAATCAGGAGACAGCCTGGGTCAGGGAAGTCTGTGAGGAGGTGAGAGGTGGTGAGGACTGGAATAGCAAATATGGGAACAGCAGCAGATACGGAGGAACAACTGGAGAACTGTGTAGGGGGCAAAAGTAGCAGAGATGGCTGAATTACTGAGGTGAGTACGAGAGAGAGAAGTCTAGGATGGTGCCAGGCTCCTTGCTGGGCGTCCTGGCCAAACGGTGGCATCAGTCACGAGCAGAGAGGCAGGGAGAGTTGCTGATCTGGGCAAGAAGGCGACGAGCTTCCCACCACTGGGGTGGCAGGCCTGTGGGCTCCCGGGCTGGGCTGTCGTGAGGGGCTGGCTCTGTGGCCGCTGTTCGGGAGGGACGCGTTGGCTGCAGGTGGCCCTGGGGACGCCCCCTGTTACAGACAGAGGCTGCTGTCTTGGGAGCACTGCAGGAGAGCCAGGACAAGGGGCTGGAGAGGAAGACCGTGGAAGGAGAGCCTGGGAGGGGACAGACGGCTCAAGAAGGGCGAGGGCAGTTTCAGGAGGAGGTTGGATTCCACGGAGACCCTGTGGGGTGGGGACGGCGGCCTGCCTGCCTGATTTGGCACTTCAGGGTCACTGACCGCGGTTGAGACTGGATTTCGTGGAGGTTGAGAGCAGGTGTCAGAGCAAGGGGGTGGCAGTGGCGGGAGCCGGAGGGTGGAGGTCCACAGTGCAAGCTGTCCTTCAGGGTGGAGGAGACAGAGCAGTGGCATCGGAAGGGACCACTGAGGTCAGGGTGGCTGCTTCCTCGGGACAGAGCAAACCGGAGCTACACACAGGATGGATCACCTGCCTAAGATGAATGAGAGCTGGTCAACAAGACAGTCCTGGAGGAGACACAGGGGCCAGACTCCACTGGGGAGACAAAGCCACGAGCTCTCCCCTCAGAGAACCCCTCCCCGGAGGCGCCTGCCCGGCCATTCCCATCAAATCAGAGCCCCTGTGACGGCCCTGCCTTAGCGTTCCCATCGCTCTGCTGTGTGGCGTTACGTCTGTTCATTTGCTCCTGATTTCCCCCACCAGGAGGTCGGGGACGTTGTCTGCCTGGCTCGTAGCTGTGTCCCCAGCGCAGGGAATGGCCACTGGCACACGGCAGAAGCTCAGCTTGTGTCTGTGGTGGAACAGACGGATGGACCCATGCAGCGGAGCAGACCTCCCCATGCACGGCCGACTCTGGGTAAAACACGCAACCTTGTCTCTCCAGGGTGGCAGAAAGAAAAAAGGGATTTGCAGGGATTCCACGACTGTTGACTTAAGATGCTAGTTACAATCTGAGAGTGGAGGTAGGCATGATGGCTAAATTATCACCACTTCGAGGAGATATTGACCATGACCAGTAGGATCTGTGCCGTGTGTCACGATGCCCAGACAAAAATTGCCTGTCACGTGCATGCGTGTGCATGTTCGTGCACATACGCAATCCAGCAGTCAATAATGAAAGCCTTGTTTACGTGTCTGCGTCAAAAAACAATGCCTCCTGCTTGCATTTCATGCCATACCTTCTCCACCTCATGTCCGCGCTTCAAAGGGGAATCATTTCTGTATATGTTGTATGCTCTAGACATTGACCGATGGATGCAGGTATTTCTATTCCCCTGCTTTGTGTGTGCCCTCCTTGCCTTTTATTCCTGTCTGCTCGCCTCTCCTCCCAACTTGTTTCTTTGCTTGAAATCTCCCTCTCTTCTCCCGAGGCTGCCCATCTCTCCCGCCCGCCCCTCCTCCTCCTCCTCCTCCTCGCCTCCTCCCCTCTTCCCTTTCCGGCTCCTCTTTCTTCTCCCTGCTCTCTCTTCTCTTCTTTCCCTTTCTCTCTCCTCGGCAATCCCTACCTCTCAAGGTCAACAAGCAACTCCGCAGAAATCTTCACTCGAAAGGACTCACTTGGCTTTAATTAGGATCCTTTCAGAAACCCTGACCCCAGAGAGAGCCCTGCACTCAAAAGCTGCCAATTTCCTTTGCTCTGTCTTATCACCTCCCTCCTCCATGCTTTTAAGAGCAAAAATCCAATAAAAGAGATTTAGAATAGGCGTGTGGAAGAGAAAAGGATGGGAGACATTCCATCCCCTCTTCTTCAGTTGTGCAGATGAGAAGCAGGAGACTCTCCACAGTCCTGCAGCCAAGCCTGGCCCCGCCAGCCCCTCCCCACCAGCTGCCCCTGGGCCTGGCCACAGAGAGAATCCAGGGAGCATTTAGGAAACACCTCCCAGGCCCAGACTCTGCTTAGCAACAAGTGCTGACATTTTTCCAGACGTGCCCCGAGGCATCTTGGGAAGAAGCTACAGAGTTAAACAAAAACAAACGGTGAACTTGGTGACTGCACACACTCCTATTTTCTTAACAAACCAACTGGATCTCATTAAGGGAGGCTTCTGAACGTAGACAGAGAGAACCTTGTCGTCACCCGTTAAATATGTCTAATTTTACACACTGTCATGTAGCGCTCCATCCAGCTGGCCCTCTGCTGAAAAGGAGTGAATGATCGTATCTTGGCCCTTGTCTTAGCACATAGGTATTTTTTGCTGGGAAGATTAGGGACCCTGCTTTAATGGTCTAGTGTTGGTAATCTTGCATACTTGGCATCTTCAGCAGACTTTTAATTTATCTAAAGCAGAGACCCGGCTGTTTCAGATAACGCCGTCTGCCTGATGCTGATGTGGCGTTTTGTTGTTACCTGAGTCCTGTCTCTCTCCAGGCCTCAGTTTCCCCAACTGTAACTCGAGAATGGACTAGAGTCTCCAAGGGCTTTTCCAGTGCTAAGCTTTGTTGTTGCTCAGACTCACTCCACACTTGCCAAGATCTTAATTGCATCAAAACGCTGAGCAAAGTCTGGCTTTTGTTAGGGCTTTTGCTTACAGAGCTGTCTTCCAAATCAAGAACCTTCCTGATGCTTTTTAATAAGCCTATACCTTAAAGAAAAATGGAAATTAAAATATCGAACCTCTGGGTGCACTCTGCTCCCCGTAATGAAATGTGTGTGGAGGACGTACATCCGGTTCAAGGACTTTATACAAAGTTATAATAACTTAACAGTAATAAGCTAATAGTCAAATGGAATTAATAACAGGAATGTGGCCATTTAAGCAGAGAGATGGCCCCGTGTCGTGGAATTTTTGCAGCTAAACCCTCTTGAGTTTCTGTAAGCTAATAGCAATTAGCTCCTGAGTTAATGGCAGCTGCGGTCATAATGAGATTGGAATTGATCATTTAGAAGCAGGCTCCCATAAGGTGGTCTTATGAAGCATTTCAGCTGTAAAGTACTGCCTTGACCCCTTCTCCTCATACCTTTCATCACGACCCCGTCTCCTTTAAGGCTTTCTAGACTCGGCACACTCCTCCCCCGTGCAGCGTGCCGCTCTGCACAGCACCAGGCGCAGAGCATCAAGGTGGAATGTGCAGCCTACCAAGAATTCTGAGCCCGCGAAGCGCAGATCCCACTCCGATTCTGCTGCACGAACCCTGCTCCTGGCAGGTCATGTCCATCTTAGCGTCAGGTTCTAATTCTGGCTCCACTACCTCTCTGATGCGACCAGTGGATTAACTTCTCTCAACCTCAGTTTCCCCAACTGTCAAGTGGGGAGCCTATTATCTACCTTATAGGGTTAAAGATATACAAGGAAATCCATGTAAAGGGTCTTAGTATAGGACTACCATAAAAAGATGTTTAATGAATGTCTTCATTTCTGTAGCAGTCAGGTTTTGCTGTGTAATAAATGACTCCCAAAATCAGTGGTTTAAAGAAATAATCCTTTTATCTAGCTCAACACTGTGTGGGCCATCTGGGTGTTTTTTCTGGTTTAGCTGAGCTCTTGCAGGCACTGTCACGCATCTGTGGTCAGCGGAAGGGTCGCCGAGGGCTGGGTGGTGTAAGGTGAGTCTCATCCTCCAGCAGGCTAGCCTGGGCTTACTCACATCGGGACGGCAGGGATGCAAGCACAGAAAGAGAAGGAAGTCCCAACGTGCAAGTGCTTTACAAGTCTCTGCTATGTTACAGTTACCACTGGCCAAAGACAGCCATGAGGCCAAGCCTAGCTACACTCTACCTCCTGTTCTAAAAGGGTGCACTTTCAGAGACGGGAAAAATCTGTGGTCACTCTTCCAATCTACCACACCTTGTTTTCCTTTCATTAGTTCTACTCATATACATACTGTCCTCGGTAGCGTTTAGAAAGTGGTACCGAGTGAATGAGCGAGTCAATGAATGACAGAACTCAGTCTTCCGTTAGTAAAATGGGGACTCCAAGACATGATGTGGCTTGCCCAAGATGTCACTGGGGAGAGAAGTAGGACTGAGACGCTCACCTCCTCATCTCTGGTCAGATGACTGTTTTCTCTTACGCAGACGAGGGAAACAGTTGATATAAGAGACATGAACATGCTTTCCAAAACATAAGCACTCCAACACTTCAAGATCTTTTTGGCGTGTGCCTTTTCTGAGCGTCAGTTTCCCTCCTATATTTAGAGGCATGGGTTTGGTTTCAGAGACCCTCCCACTCTGTGGTCTGGGTTGTGTCCAGAGGTTGTGTGGACCAGAAGCGGTTCCCTGCCCAGTGCTTCTCGCAGGACAGAGGGGAGTGGGGACGGGGTGGCGATGAAGCTCCCCATGTCCCTTTGTCTTTGGATGTTACTGGAAATTCAGCACATGAGTCAATATGTAGATAATCCTTGAGCCAGCTCTGAATTGTCTGGACAAAAGGTGATTAAATTACTCAGGAATCAATTCCAGAGTTGTTTTCCTTTCTTATTTAAAGAGCACAAACTATTTTCTGCTGAGGATAAAAATCAATATTTGTGTGAAAATGGAGCCTCGCACCATTCCTATCAGAGCCCCCAAATAAGCTTTATGGCTGGAGGCAGTGTGGGGAAATTGAGGCAAATATTAATTCCACTTTCACTGTTTTTAAGTCAGTTAATTATGCAGAGGGAAGTTGGGGGGGAAAAAGCTCCCCTGCCTCTGTGTTCACCTGCAGGCATTTTCTCTCTCCTCCCATATGCCACGGTAGATTTGATCTGGAGGGACCTCCTGGCCCATCTATCTTGACAACACACCATGTCCTGCCATGTCTGGTATATCAGTCAGTGTAGCCCAAGCTATGCTGCAGTAACAAGTAACTCCCAACTCTCAGTGACCTATGGTAGTGAAGGCTCACTCATGTTATATATCCTTCCCGATCATCTGCAGCTGCGTTCTATGCCATCTTCATCCTGGCATCTGGCTGAAAAAGCAGCCTCTATCTGGGGCATTGCTGGTCTCATAGCCGAGGGAAAACAGAGTAGAACTCGATGGCTCTGAACACTTCTGTTCAGAAGCAGCATACTCCACTTCTGCTCACATTCCATTGGCTAAATCGAATCAAATGGCCATGTCTAATGGGGTAGGGAGGAATAAGCTTCCATGGAAAAGACCAGCAAATATTTTAAACAGTAATATAATTTAACACATATGGCCTCTGCTTGGGTCTGCTTGGTGCTGGTGTTTAGACAAGGGTGTGGGTTTTCCAAGGCTGGGCTGGAGTGGAAGGGGAATGAGACCCAGGGGTACTGGGGAGGGAGGGAGGAAGCCCACCGGCTTTGGCTCTGTCGATTTCAGTCTCCAGCAGAGGAAATTTTAACAGGCGCTTCCATGAAGCCATTTGCTCCTGAGCTCCACAAGTTTCCAGACATTTCTGCTCAAAGCAGCCCCAAGAATTACTGGAGGAAAGCCAGCAGCCTGGGCTGTCTGGCCCTATTCTGAGGAATAAAATGTCCCCTTCTCCTAAGGTCACACCGGGCAGGGGACTGTGTGCTGGTTAGAAAAGGAGTGATGAGGCCAAGTTCTCTGGAGGACTGAGGGACACCCCAGAACCCCCTGCAATCCCAACCCCGGGCCCCACAAACTTGGAGGATGATGACCTGAATCTCAGTTCTGCTTCTTCAGCTTATCAGCTTGTGGCTTGTGATGGCTGGCTGCCTGCTCTGGGCTTCATTGTTTTCATCAATAAACTGGGGATAATAGCATCAGCCCTGTCTTCCTTTGCTAAGAGACAGGAAGTTCTACAAGGAGTAAAAGCCAGTCTCCCTAGTGTTCTCTAGACAGATTTTAGCTCACTTGAGAAACAGCTTTCTCCCAAGTTCAGAGCCACAGGGAGATGGAACGGCTGGCAAGGGAGGTGATGCCTCCCCGTCATAAGAGGTGTGCGAGTGAGACTTGATGTCTGCTTCCCAAGGATGCTCTAAATGCATGCGAGCAGGGGAAGGATGTTGGAACTGAGTGCCTAAGGATCACAGACTCTGAGAATCGAACAATAGCTACCAAACTTGGAGGCACGGTTCTATGGCCTCATGGACAAAACTATAAAAAGACACGTGGTGTGAGAGGTACTATATGCTCTTACTTGACCTCATGTTAGTCCTTTTGAGACTCCTTCCTGTGGGTTCCAGGAAGCTTCAGTTGTGATTGACACTTCAGCCCCCCTGGTACTTCTTGCAGGCCTCATTGGCCCTGGGGCAGACACACTCCACGTTGGTTTCTGTTTGGCTCTCGCAGTCCCTGAAAGGAGGAGTGTTTGCCCTTCGCCCTGCATCTCACAGGTGAGGAAACGGATACTCAGGCAAGTAACTTGCTCAGGGTCCCCCAGGAATCAGGAGCAATGCCCCTTCCTGTGGTGGGGGATGAGCCCCTACTGGGCCGGGAGGCCTCCAGCCTGTTCCTCCACAGAGCGATCAGGGGAGCATGTGGACCCTCAGATGCCTGGAGCCCACGAGCCACTCCGGGGGTGTGGCTGGACCGGGTTTCTGAACAGCAACCTAGGCGATCCGATGCAGCCGGGGTCTGGATTATCTGCGCTGTGCACCTGCTCTGCCAGTGTGGCCTGGCCTGGTCTGCTAGAGACGGACCTGCAGTGACAAACATGCCCCTTCCTAAGTGCAGGGTTTGAGGGAAAGACAGAAAGTTCTCAAGCAAAGTAGGAAAAAAGCAAGGCTGTGCTCCACTCCAGCATCTAATTGGCTGTGTGAACTCAAGCATGTTGCCCTCTGGGCCTCAGTTTCCCTGCCTATAAAATTAGGTGCAAAGAGCGTTAGGCTGGAGTTTCCCTAAACTCGAAATAGCCACATGGCCCAGCACAAGAAGGACAGACCTCGGCAGCCAGTGAGCAGGAGCACTGGGAGGAAACTAATGTCACCAGTCTGCTGAGGATGCTTTGGTGGCTGCGTTTGCGCTGAGCCTCCACCTCTGTAATAACGTCACCGACCCTCGCCTACTGGCGGGCGTTGTGATAAGCACTCTGTGTCCCCGGCCGCATTTCATCCTCAGCTACCCTGTACAGAAAGTTTTACCTTCCCCATTTACAGTCGAGAAAACTGAGGCTCAGCAAGGTTGAGTGATCCACCCAAGGTCACACAGCTGGGAAACGGCAGAGCCAGGATCCAAACATAGGGCGGTGAGGCTCCAAAGCTGATGGGCTGTGCAGACCGCCACCGGCAGGCACTGATGCTTTAGTGTCCTGGCTAACTGTCGACAGCCTCCCTCCCCGAGGATGTGTGCAGCCGAGCTCTCCTCCTCCTTTCTCGTGAGCCTGCTATGAATCAGGAGGGGCAGAGGAACAAAATAAACAGAGATGGATTGGGGCAGAGGGTTTGGAGTAGAATCATTTTGCAAAGCTGCCTTTTCCATTTGCCTTTTTCTGCTAGCTGCCCCTCTTAGGAGCTTCAAAGAGAAACCTGCTCCCAAGCAGGATCTTTTGCCTGAGCCAAAAGCCATTTATCTAGAATATTAATATGCCAGCCGCTGCCTGTGATGGGGCCTGCGCTGATCACACACTCCCAGCCACGGTCCCTCCTGGGACTGCTCCTGAGGCTCCTGGAAGCTAATGGGCCCCCTGTGGCTCATTCTAGGTACCTTTTGTTTGGCTTTCCCAGAGCTTCCTGCAGATTGCCAACCAAGCGTGTCCTAGACAGGGACCCGCTGACAGCAAACCCACACCCGCTCCACCTCAGGCGACTGGTCCTTCTTGCTTGGGCCCGATGCTTGGAAAGGAAGAACACAGAGATCCTCTCGCGCCACCCCACTGCTATGCCTAACTTCAGAGGAGCAGGGCCCGGGACCCACCGCATCTGAAGTGAGGGGCACTGGTTTAGACTAGGAGACCCAGGCTTCAGCTGCAGCTCGGCCACTCCAGTGCTGTGCAGCCTTAAGCCAGCCGTGGGCACCTTCTGCTGCAATCCTCTCTCTGCAAATTGAGCTGATTAAACATACTGCTGTCTCTCTGAGGGTTCCCCCAACGGGAACACAATCTAATGACACGGTGGAAGTGCTAGGCAGAGAGTCCTGACTCTGCCACAGGGCCACCCTGGTCAAACTGCTGAAGCTACTTATATCACCGGGTTTGCTGTAACACAAACTGAAAGGAGATTATCTCCACAAGTGCCAAGAGGAGGGCCTCATCCAGGCAGGCAAACAAAAGACACTTGCTCAAGCCGAATCTGGGACGTCATTCACTACCGGAAGCCAGTGGAGAAAATACGGCTGGATGCGATCGTACTTCCTCCGAGTTCCTCATTTTCACAAGCCCAGGGGTTCACAATGAATCACCACGGACCGTAATGAAAGCGTGTTTCCTGGCATGTCACAGTGCAAAACGTCTCCCGGCATGGGAATGCCCCGTGTCCCGTGACGTCAGAGTTTTATGCCAACTAACATCTCACCACCCCCAACACTTAGCTCAGTCCCTGGCGCGTGGTAGGTCCCGATAAGGCCCTGCTTTTCCTTTTAGTGGACATTCGGAGGAACTCCTCGGCAACGACAATCCTAATGAACACTTAATGACAATTCATACATTGCAGATACTGCTCCAAGTGCTTTATATATCTTAATTTACTTAATGCTTGTCACAGCCCCATGAGATGGGTACTGTTTCACACAGGAGCTTAAGAAACTCACCCAAGGTCACGAAGGCACTAAGTAGCAGAGATGGAAATTAAACCCAGACAACGCGGCTCAAGTTTGTTTCTCAACCCGGTAGGCCAGTGGTTCCCAGACTTAAAGGGGAGTCAGAGCCACCTGGTGCGACGTTAAATACAGACTGCCGGGTCCCACGGGCAGAGCTTCTGATTCACAAGGTCTGGGTGGGGCCTGAGAATTTGAATTTCCAAGAAGTTCCCAGGTGATGCTGGTCTGGGGACCACACCTGGCAGCTACTGCTTTAGGCCACACTGCCTCGGGGTTAAAGGGCAAGTGTGAACCCCAAGGTCCCTTGGAGCTTCAGGATCCCTGTGTTCCCCAAAGTATTATCCACAGCAAATGTTAACGTTCCCACAGGTTGCTGAAAAGGGAGGTGAGATCCACGGTCAAGTGTCTGAGAAATTTGAGTTCAGTACATTTAAATAGGTTTCTTTATGGGATTTCTGCTTTGTATTTGTTTATGTAATATCCACATATAGGGTATGACATAGTTCAGCTAGCTTTCTAAACATATTTGGCCTTAATAGCCTTTTCCACGCAGTAGCTCATGGGAACCATGCTCCCTGGAACACCCTTGGAACACTGGCCAGCACCATGCTCACCATTCCCAGCGTGCGGAGGCCTGCAGTCCAAGCCCATTGTCTTGGGTCCACTAAGACAGTCTTATTAAGACTCCTAGACGTGGGTCAGGACCTCCATGGACTGTACAAGATCAAGAGTCTACCCCTCTTCTCTAGCCCAATGGACCATACCTTGCACCTTTGGTGAGTCCCTGAAGCAAATACTCTTATTGCAGGAGGATCCAGGCAAGATAATAGGAATATCTGGGTGTGACCTCATCCCAGCTTCCATCTATTGCATGTGTTTGGGACTCTAAGTTCGGACACCAGTATCTTTCTCTATGAAAGGAGAAGAACGGTGCTTTACTCAAGCTACTGGGGAAAAGATGAGCTCTATTTTGCAAGTCTCTGATGACCCCAGGCCCTGGTTAGGCACTGGGAGAACAGGGAGAGGGAAGTATGATCCCTGGGCCTAAGGCACTTCCAATGTGTGTGTGGGGGGGGCAGCCACCAGAACTAAGAGTTAGGGAGCTGAGCATTTGGAGGAGAGGTGTCATGCCTCATGGGGGATCAAGGAGTTACGTCAAGAGACAGAGAGATGGTCTCTGGGGAGGAAATGCTTCCCCTGTCATCAAATCCAATCGCAGCTTCTTCCCCAGAGCGAGTGAGTGCTGGAGTTAGTGAGCAGACCCCCAAGGTCTGACAGAGAGCACAGGATGTCATTTCTTCTCTGGACCAGGCAAGAGTTTGGGTTTCGGCAGCTGAGAGCACCAAGGAGATCAGAACAGTAGAGGATGCTGGAGAGCTCTTGACCCCTAGAGATCCCAGCAGAAGGACCTTGTAGGCCAGCCTCAGTCTTCCTGAGAGAACCTGCTGGTCTTTCTGGCCTCTGAGAAATTGCAGGGAAACTGAACAGGTGGATTGGGCCTTCACCATTTTTGTGGCTGAGGAGATAATGAGAAGACAAAGAGGCTTCCTCTGGGCGCCTCAACAGAGGGTCTGGCAATTCACCAGCTGTAGCCATCTGAAGACCTGACTGGGACTGCGAGATCTGTTTTGCGATGGCTCACTCACATGGCCGATGGCAGAAGGCCTCTGCTCCTTGCTGGCTGGTTGCAGGAGGCCTCCCTTTCTCACCCTACTCATGTCTCCACGCGGCTGCTTGAGTGTGCTTACAATATGGCGGCTGGCTTCCTCCATGGCTAGTGATCCAAAAGGAGGAAATGCTTTCTATGGCCTATATACAGAAGTCACACTACTTCTGTGTTCTATCCATTAGAAGCAAGTCCAGCCCGCACATAAGGGGAGGGATTAGGCTCCACCTTATGAAGGAAGAAATATCAAAGAATTTTTGGGCTTACTTTAAAACTACCACACCATCTAAGGACAATAGTAAAGAAAAGATTCTGACCAAACAAAAATGAATCAGAACAGAGACTGTGGGAGACCATAAAGAAAGAGAGAGAGAGAGAGAAGGAGGAGGAGGAACAGCAATGAATAATTAATCTAAATATGGCTAAATTTAAATGAATAATTATAGAGTTTCTTGGAATGTGTAATGAAAGTACTAAATAAAGATCCTGAAATAGAAATAACATAATATTAGAGGAAAACCTAAGAATCGTCTGGAACTAATTATAATAAAACTATTTTTGGAAAAACTAAGACTTTGGGGGGTAAGGGGAGAGAAAGTACAAGTAAAAGGGGTTTAAAGATCACACCTGTAGAAAGGAGGAGAAATTAAAAGGATTTTAAAGGCCATGCAATATTGGAGGGAGGAAATAGTAGGGGAAATATCTGGCATTTTGTTTTTATGTGATGGAGAAACATGTATTTAATTATGAATGCAAGGAAACCGTTGGTGGAATAGAAAAATAGAGTAAAAATCAAGTGAAAAAACAGAAGCAAGATAAAATAAATAACAAACACAAAGCCAATTGTAATGAATAAAATTGTGTAAAAATATTACACTAAAAGTGAATGGACTAAATTTTTATATTAAAAAATGGAAGCTTTCCAACTGGTTTCAAAACACCAACAGAAGTGGATAAAAATGTTTTCTATATGATAGAAAGACTTTGAATAAAGGTAAAGATGAAGGAAAACAAGAAAAGGTGGGGCAGAGTCTCTCCAGTGCATTGAGGACCTGAAGTCCTGCCACACTTTCCTCAGTATTGTCCCTTAAATAGTTCCTTGTCCCACTACTGCCATTAGTGCCAGAAGTGAACAAGCAACCAAGAAAGGATTCTAACTACTCAAAATGAATGTTCACTGTTGTTTAAAAAACTTCCCAGAAACCAATACTACGAAAGGGTTGCACAGAGTGGCTTAGTTCGTTTCTTTTGACTCCAGGTTTAGAGAGCCTGGTGAATATTCTCTTTGAACTTCCCTGCTGTGCAACTTGCAAGAATTGAGTGCTTGATCTATCTCTTCAAGTAGGAGATAAATCCTACTTGATAGAGCCCGATTTGGACCAGACAGTTGCCATAAAATTTATCTTGCATTATTCCTTTTTCTCTACCCCAGCAGTGTTGGGAGTGGTGATCGTTTGCAGGAATGCAACATGCAGCATTTGAGTATCAAGAAGTGATATGGGTCAGATTTCAAGCATTATAGGCTTGAGATACAAACTCCTGTGGTGGAGCATCAGAAAGAACTGGAAACCCAACATTCTGGAATATAGTCATTCATTTATATTAATAGATATTTGTTTTGCAACTACCAAGTGCCAGGCACTTGTACAGGCTCTGTGAACACAGAATTCAACAAATCAGAGAAAGCCACTGCTCTTGTGAGGCATGCATTCTAGTGGAGGCAACAGACGATAAATAAATACTGGCAGTGGCTAAGTGCTAAGGACAATAAAGAAAGACAGGAGGCCAGGGAGTGTGTGTTATTTTAGCCCATCAGACCGTGTTCTCGTTGAGGATAGAGTCCTTGGTCTGTCCATCTCTGTGTCTATAGGCCCTCAGTCCAGACACAGTGTGTAACAACTGTTCAGAAAAGTAGGAAGATAAGGAGCAAAGGTGATGATAGATTTGTGCCGCTTCTGAATGTGTGGCAGATAACAGGTAAGAGGGATCAATAAAGGTTTCGGACTGGTGATCGGTGTGATCAAATTTGTGTTTTCAGAAGGTGTATAGAATGATTCATTCTCGGTGTACAGAATGAGGGTGAGTTGGTGGGTGGGGGCCGGAGTGGGGGATCCACACCAGAAGTTGTGTGCCAGCCTTCTCGAGCCACGCTGTCCAAAAGAACCTTCCGTGACAGAAGTGCTCCGCATCTGTGCCATCCAGTACAGAAGCCACTTATAGTCCTCAAGCACTTGAAACATGGTTAAGGAGACAGAGGAGCTTATTTTTCTATTGTATTTTATTTGGGTAGATGTAAATATAAACAGCCACATGTGGCTAGTGGCTGCGTGATGGGCAAGGTGGTTCTAGGGTAACCCAAGCTAGAGTCCGTGCAGGTCTGGCCCTGGGTGCTGAGGGTGTTGACTAGAATGGGGAGACCAGCAGAGAGGACTACTATTTAAGTTTCAGATGTTGGGTGAGTCACTTAACCTCTCTGAGCCTCAGTTTCCTCCTTTGAAAAGTCGAGATAATCATACTTACCTCACACACACACACACACACACACACGAGTGTGTCGTATATGTGTGTGCTTTAAAAATACTTATGGCTTTTGACACAGTAAGTCTTCTTCCTTAAATATATCCTGAAGAAATATTCAGACACTCTGCCGAAGATGTAGGCAGAAAGATATTTATTAAAGTGTTGTTCGTAGTAGCAAAGTTAGATGCAACTATTCAACTATGGATTACCTCGATAAAGAATGCCTTGCCCATATATTAAATTATATACACTAATAAAAGTGGTGATGTCAAATAATATTTAACAGAACGCGTGTGGCATATTATTGCTGATTATATAGCTCTGTGCATTGACAAAAGATTGAAAGGAAAACCATCAAATTGCTAGCAGTGGTTATCATTAGGCGATGTGATTACAATTCATGTTTTATTTTTTTCCTGTATCTTTTCATATTTTCCAAGTTCTCCATGATGAGCTTGCATTGTTTTCTTTTGTAATGAGACAGCAGGGGTGGGAAAGGTTATTTTTAAATGGGAAAAGGCAACATTTTATTCTTTTAAAGATATTCTTTTTTAAAGAAATAGCATCACCCCGTGCTCCCAAATCTTGACATCGGGGAGAAGGCGGCTTCCTAGAGCTATCGACCAAAGAATCCTGAGTCCTGAACCCCTCTGTAGGCTCCAGAGTTCCAGAAATTCTTGTCGCTGGTGTTCTGGCAGGAGGCGCCTTCTCTCCCTTCTCCGCAGCTGCGCCAGTGGCGGGGCTTCCAGGCAGGGCGCAGGTCTGCAGTTCTCAGGGAGGCTCTTGGGGAGCTTGCCGGTGGGAGCAAGCAGGGGTCAAGGCTCCGCGAGTCCATCTCCACCTGTCTCCATCTTCAGCGCGGTTTCCAACACCCCCTCTCTGCCTCCCTGCGTCCCTGGACCTCACGGTCCCCGTCTCTCTTGCCTCGGTTTCCCTGCCTCTCTTGTGCCCCTGTCTCTGCTCTCTCGTCCTCCCTCCAGCTTTCTCAGTTCCTGCGTTTACCCCCCTCCCCAGGCAGCCTCTGCCCCACCTCCTCCTGCCACAGGGCTGCGCGGAGCTTGGCAGGGTGCTGAAGGTGACAGGCTGCGGCCTGTCGCAGGCCCGGAGCTGTCACTATTACCGGGAGCTGCTTCTGTCAAGAGAACGTTCTCACATGTCACGAATCAGGAGAGGGTGTCTTCGCTTCCTTCTGCCTGGTCTCAACCAATTCCACATATAGTCCCCACACGACTCCCCCCACCCACCCCCCAAGCGCAAGTAGCAGGCAGGAAGCTTTCTGAAAGCCGTTCTGAGAACCTGTAAAGTCACTGCGGGGACAGAGTGGAGGAGGCACAGTCTGCGTTCTGATAAGTTGAGAGGTCTGCCCTCACCCCTTCCCACCCCCACCCCTGCAGAGATGTCTGCACTGAGCACTCCGTGCTGAAAAACATCTCCCCGAGCCAAGAACAGCAGGCCTTGGACCGGGAGCGGACACACTCGCTAAGCACTCCTCAGCAGACCTGGCGGTGGGAAGGAGGCCACCAGGGCACGGCTGGGCTTGGAAGGGGAGGGAACCTCACATCTGGGCTTGGCTGCATCCTCTTCTGCTGGTAGAAACTCCAAGCCATCCATCTAGGGCCCCCCAGGAACGTCCCCAGCTCCCCAGGTCCCGACTGGCGGAGGGCCAGGACCAGGGTGAAGCGGGGCTGCCGTATTTGGCAACTCAGGAAAGAGAATTGCTGAGGAAGTGGGTGGAGTGGGGGGCGGGTGGGGCAGGAGGGAAAGGGCAGGGCCCAGTGGGCAGAGGCCCTGTCCGGGGACAATGCATGCAAGGCCAGGCTGCGGCAGGCCTGTAGGTGCCAGGGGCTGGCGGAAGGACTGCCCCCAGGCAGATGCACCCCGGGGTTCTGCCCGTGCATATGCTCTGACCCTGACAAAGAACTCCCCCAACCTGCAGAATGACAGGATTGGGGCTTCATAGCACACCCCCCTCCAAACGCCAGGAAAATTCCTGAGGGGCTGCTTGCAAGAGTGAGGGTCCCTTTCCCACCCCAGCACCCCGGCCTCGCACTGTAAATATTGGGCTTCCGTGCTTTATCCGCAGCTAGGAGATTGGGCTGGAGAAGAACACTCCGGTTCGCCAAAGCTCTGAACTTCCCAAACTTCCCGCCAGCCCTGGTGATGCAGCCTCCCTGGTGTCACCACGGTGCGTACTTGCGGGGCAAGGGGCCTGGCCCTAGACACAGTTGTCATCTGTTTTAACCTTTGTTACTTCAACTGTGAAATGAAAGTGGCCTGGGCGAGAGGATCAAAGCAGGACTAAAGGTGGAGGATCTGCCCCAGGGCGGAAAGCCAGCAACTGTCAGGTGATTTGAATTAAAAAGCGCTGGAGGGCTCCACTTCTAGGTTTCCCCTTCAAACCATGGGAAGCGGTTTTGTGAGTACGTGGGCCAGTGCAAGAGGGGAAACGCTACCGTGGTAATCCTTTGGGAGGCCTTATAGTGAAATGAAATTGGTAAAATCAGCTTTTAAGTTATTAAGTGGGTACTTTAGACACTTACTTCTCTGAGAATTGAGTGCAAATAGTAGACACGGAAGCTATTTGTTGAATGCATTGAATGAATGAGACAATCATTGGTTCAATGAATCCACAAGCAGCACCAGGCATTGAAACTGTCATACCCAATCATCCGGACTCGGACCGGGAGGTGGACCGACCCAGTGCCCCACTCAGACCGGCAGATTGGGGCTGCGTGAAGTGAGCGCCCTGGCTCCCGGCGCCGCGCTCCTTGCAGGTATCAGCACCAAGATATGAGGCCAGCGTCTGTTCTAGTCGCTGCCATCTGCAAAGGACAGCACATCAGCAAAACTCCTGAACTTGAGTTTTTCCACATTTACCTTGGAAGTATCAGGAGGGATATCTATAAGAAGATGGCGGTCTCATGCCCCAGGGAGTGGTAGCATCCTGGCACTGCATAGAGGGTTCTTGAAGGCCTCCCTTGTCCCCTGGACTCACGGAACCTATCAGTGAGGGCTTTGGAACCAGATCCCTGGGAGCGAGTCCTGGCATCAGCCATTTAGAAACAGTGTGACCTTGGGAACTTTCTGGACCCTCTCTGTGTCTCCAATCTCTTCTCTAAAAAATGGAGAAAAATGCTTCACTGAGCTGTTGTGAAGATTAACTAATGTTACGCTAAATACCCAGAATAGTCTCTGAGCAAGAGGAAGTCGTCAATTAGTGTTGGCTACCAGTAGTAATCTTGCTCTGCACTTTGACAGTGAACTACACAGGGAGCTTTCTCGAGGGCAGAGTCGGCTGGGAAGCACATTCAAGGCAGAGCTGCCTGGGTTCCAGCTGCCAGAGAAGCTAGTTCAATAGGAAAAGGATGGGACCAGGTAGCTGGAATTCTAACAAACACCTATATATAAGTATCTAGACACCTCATGTCTAATATGAGTGGAATGGGAGCAGCTCTCTGACCACAGCTGAAAAATTCAAGTCCACACCCACAATTTGTATTGATGCATGTGTTACCTTCCCTGCAAGATGGGAGCCCAGGAAGGCAGGGCCGGGACATCTGGCCACGTGGCTTCCACAGAGCTGCACCAGGGCCAGGTGCATCAATCAATTAAAAGGGAAATTTTGTTCCAAGAACCATAACCTAATTTCTGAGGACCAGAGCTCTTGGAAATAAAGTTTTCAGTTTTCAGAATTACCAAGCATATAAAATCTTGAGCTGTTTCTGCATCCTCTGCAAACTGGCTCTTGATGATATTGTTTTAGTCACTGTGCAATGACTGTCTATAAGAAATCCCATATAATTCATCTTACAAGTTCAGTGCTAGAAAATGTGTCATTCCTTCTGACAAATGGACATGCTTCCTTTTATCCTGTTGTGGCAGATTATTTTTCCAAACACGGCCACAATAGTATCTGCTATTCCACATGCTCTTCTACAATATGACCTTGTCCTCCACCTTGATCAGGAGGTAGAATCTATTTCTCTAGCCCCTTGAATCGGGTGGGTCTTCTGACTGCTTTGCCCAGAAGAAACTGACAGAAGTGATGTTTCGACAGTTCTGGGCATGGCCCTTAACTGGTCTTGCAGCTCCCACTTTCGGCCTCTGAGGAACCAGTTGTCAAGTAAGAAATGCAAGTACCCTAAGACCAACAGGTAATGAGAAGCCCGAACTCCACAGCACCTGGAGAACGAGGTGCTGCATAGAGAAAGAGAGAAGGCAAGGAGCAGTGATGCACCAGACATAGGACTAAATATCCCATCTGCGAAGTGGACTCTCCGGTTTCAGCAATCCCAGCTGTTGCCATGCATAGTAGAGAGGAACTGCCCAGCCAGACCCTTCCCAAATTCCTAACCCATAAAAATCATGATCAAAGTAAAATGATTATTGTAAGCCACTGTGTTTTGGGTCAGTTTGTTCTACAATAATAGATACCCAAAACACATGCTATGAGAAAATATAACCATCATGTTTTCCTTTTTTCCTTGGTTGCCAGGAAGCTCAAAGCTAGGTTTCTGACTCAACCATAGCAACTTCCCTTAACTTATTCTTACTCCTTTATGTATATAATACTTGACCTTTTAACCCTATGTTAATTACATTAGATTTGTGTCTTTTATTATTCTTTTGAGAGAAAAAAAGTTGAGAATGGAGGGTATGTAGGGAATTTTCTTGCTTCATTCACCCTCTCTATACATTTTAAATTTCCTGTTTGTCAAAGTTCCATTTAACTTCCAGAGCTGGACCTGGGTACAGAACCACGGATGTTACCCAGTGGGTCCCCTTTTCACCATCATGATTTCGTGTCTTGTCTCTTAACCTTCTCCTTGGTTTGTGAGGAGAAAGGAAATTAAAAATATTTTACTCCAAAATATATTTCTTTGACATATTTTGAGATGGCTGCCATGAGTCTCTGAGATAGCTCTTGTGCAGGGAAATTCACATCTGTAGAGAACCTGCATTAACACAGCGAGGTCTCCCCTTACCTGCTGTAGGAAAGATTAACTGAGAGTCTGACACTTCTAAAGGTCTGAAAAGAAACATTTACCATCTACTCTCTCTGAAGGCTGCTACCTGTAAGGTTTCATTTACATAACAAGACCACCTTTGCTAGCTTCAATCTTCTTCCTTCTTCTGTCCCCAAACCTATTTTTCTGCTTTCAAACACCATTCTTTAAAAACTTCCGCACCTCATTGAGGAGTTGAATCTTCATCCCGAGGGTTGCCAAGTATACATGTTAATATAAATTTGTATCCTTTTCCTCCTATTAATCAATCTGCCTCATGTCAGTGATTTTTCAGTGAGCCTTTATGGGGACAGGAGCCTTTGCTACCTACGGTTTGGCAAACCCTTAGGGGGCCAGGGGTCTTTGATGCCTAGAATACCTCTCATTTCCAACTCTCCCTGAACCAGCTTTCACTTTATAAGTGGTCTCCCCATGACCAAAGAGCCTGAACAGTCCAAAGAAATGGATTTCTAATGGAGGAAGCTCAAGTTAGATAGTCAGAGAGATATTTTTGGTCACGGTCATTGTTGTGGAATAAATAATACCTGAGCACAGTCCCATACGCAACCAAGTCTCTGTGTGCCCTTGGGCGAATCCCGGAAGTAGAAAGGATGATACCTGTTAAGAACCGAGCAGTCACATGGCCTGGTGCTCCATAGGGCCACATCTCTTGTGTGAAATCTTTGTTTTGATTTTGGAAATAAAATCATTCTAGATTTTAGAAAGGTAAAATGGTGCCTCTAGCCTATGTTACCTAACTTCCCCAGTGAGTGCTGAGATATCACCCTATAATCAAACACATCAATATTTCTAAAGCAAAACACATGAATAGTCACAGTAACAACTCTAAATAGTTTTACATCAGTTCAGGTCAGATTTTGTTGCCAAGTGAGTTTAGATGATGTCAGATTTTACTGCCAAGTGAGTTATAAAAAAATGCTGTAGGTTTCCAGAACATTCTAATTTTGGAGTTGTGGATAGGGTTCATGATCCCATACTAATGTTAACGGAAAAGAAGACAAACTCTGTAAAATAATTTTAAAGAGATTTATTCTGAGCCAAATTTGAGGACCACGACCCAGAACCACACCCAAGAAGCCTTGAGCAAGTGGACTCCCTGTGGCTGGGTTACAGTTTGGTTTTATACATTTCAGGGAGACAGGGGTTACAGGTAAAGTCATAAATCAATACATGGGAGGCATACATTGGTTTGGCCTGAAAAGGTGGGCCACCTCAAAGCAGGGAGCTTACAGGTTATAGGCGAGTTTAAAGATTCTTTGACTTGTAATTGGTTGAAGACATGAAGCTTTGTCAAAAGGCTTGGAATGTTTTAAGATAAGAGCTCTGTTAATCAGAGACAAACCACCAGACACATATTTGTTGTATAAATTGAGACCTGCAGGTTTGTCTTGCATACCCTTAGGCCTGTTAATGGGTTACAAAGGATGTCCCCAAGAAGGGAGGGAGGCATGATGAGGCCTGTCTGACCTCCCTCCTCGTGGCAGGCAATTTAGTTTTAGGGTATCCCGTTGGCCAAGAGGGGGTCCATACAGTCAGCCAGTGGGAGGGAGCCTTGAGATTTTATTTCCGTTCACACTAAATACCTTGCTTGTATTTATCTCAGTCCTTCATACAATTCCCACATGATTAACACTGTTATTATTCCCAAAGTACAGATGAGAAAATGGAGACTCAGAGACATTAACCACTTGGCAGAAGTCAAATGTCTCGTAAATAGTGAGGCGTGTCCGACTTCCAAACCTGGACGCTCAACCCTCACCCTTTCTTCCCTGCTCTGCTCTGTGCCCCTGGTCACACGAGAAGAAACCTTCCAGCACAGCTACCTGGCCAGGCTAGTGGGCTGTTAGAGAAGAAGAAAAAGAAGGAGAGAAGGGAGAGAGGGTGGGAATGAAGGGCAGAAGGAGGGAAGGAAGTCTCCCGTGACAAAGTAAATAAAACACAGCCCTTCTTCTTCTCCAACCCTGGGCCCCGAGGGTAACGCTGGGCAACTGGAGCCAAAATGTCGAGGAAAGAGAAGTCTTCCAGAAACACCCCAATTCTTTCCCCCCGACTTTGGCTTATGGACACTCAGCTATTCCTCACTGCTGCCACCACATGTAAAGAAATAGATATTTTAAAATGGGCTTTGCTTTGAACAAATAAAACTCCCAGGCTTGCTACAAAGCTTGATGCTTAGAAAGAGCCGGGGGCTCAGGCCCACAGGGAGTGGCTCCCGATCTCCGCTGTTGTTTATAGCTGCGGGAAATGAGCGTGGTTTCTCCTCTCTGCAGACCCTGCCTAGAGAAACCCCTTCTTCCCTTCTACCTCTTGGTCCAAGTGAAAGGCTGGCCCTGGCACTGGCCTTCTAGCTCTTCAGACAGCCCCCAGGAGAGAGGGGCTGCGTGCTCTGGGCAGGGGCAAAGCAGCCCTCACACCTCCCCCTGGTCAAAGGCGTCCCCTTTCGGAAGTCCCTCTCTGCACCTCTCTCCCAGGTCCCACAGTCGGGGACGAGTCTTGTCTCCTCCTCTGGGTCGGTCCTCTGCAGCGCTGGTGGGGCTTGCGGGCGCCCCGATGCCTCAGCCTGTCGGGTGACCCCTCCTCATGAGTTATCAATATCCAGACTTTACGCCGGAAGCAGAAAGGCCTCCATCTGTCCATTCATTCATTCATTCCAAACCAGCCACTGATTGCTCACCTTACACCAGACATGCGCTAAGCATGGGGGATTCATTTCTTCATTCGTTCAACAGATATTTATGAGCATCTTCTATGTCCCAGGCAATGTGCTGGTCACTTTGGATACAGTTGTCAATGACACAGAAAACAACCCCTGTCCTCACGAGGCTTAGACAGTCAGTAAGCCAGGCATGACGCTGCCAGCCCAGAGCTCACTGTTGCATGAAGGGAACTGTCATAAAGTACAGTGTGATGCCCAGCACAACTGACGTAGCACAGGACTCCGCAGGAATACAGGCACCCAGCCAGGACACGGGGGTCCCCATGAAACTTCCTGGGGAAACAACACAGACACTAAAATCTGCAGGATGCGTTGGGATCATGGTCGAGAGCAGAAAGGATGTTTTGAGCAGAAGCAACATGTGCCAATAGAAGAAAATACGTGGCTCCTGCAGAGAACCGGGTGCAGCGCTCTGGGGCCAGGGCAGGTCTGGGGCGAGACTGATGGAGAGGTGGCTGGGGAATGAGAAGGGCACGATTTGCATGGCTTTTCCTTGACAGCGGTGGAGCACTGTGGGCAGGTTCTAAGCAGAGGCATGAGAGAAATAAACTGGGTTGTCGCTTGTGCTTACCAGGCTTCGCTAATAACACATTGGGAAAATGACCTCATGCCCCTGTTGGAACCGGAAAGGGGGACCTCCTGATGCCTCCCTAGAGCCCCAATTCCCTCGGGAACTCATTGCTTGAATTGGAGGCTCCAAAATCAGACTGTAGCTTGCAAAAGGGGTGGCTATGCCCGAAGCTGTGGCATGTGTGTTCCTCTAATCATTAAGACGAGTTCCCGAGCTGCTGGGTAGCTAACTCTAGTCGGTGTCAGGGTAATTAACCAAGCTGCCTGAACTTTATTCACAGCCTGACAAGGTGCACTCTTGGGACTTGTCACTGTGGTTAGTCGGGGGGCGGGGGACTTGACATAGGCTGATTAGGGAGTGTTTTACACAGCAAGAAGCTCTCTGATCTTCAGCGGAGTGGGGCTCCCCCCTCCCATCTCAGAGGAGAGACGCCTGCAAGGGCAGAGAATAAAGATGATCTGGTCCGGCCCCCTCATTTTCAGATGAGAGAGCGGCTGCTCTGAGCGCGGCTGTGGTTTTCCCGAGGCCATGTGGGGAGTCCGTTCTGGAGGTGGGATTACCACCAGACAGATCCTCATGGCTCCACTCACAGCCTCTGCTTTATTGTCCAAAAAGTCCTGTTTCCCAGACTAGTGTTTCTTGAACTTAAGGTGCATAGAAATCACTGGGGATCTTGTGAAAATGCAGATTCTGATTCAAGGGGTAGGGGCTGGGGTGGGGCTGAGGGTCTTCATCCCCAGCAAGCTCCCAGCTGATGCCAGTGCTGCTGCTACAGACTGTCCGATGAGCAGCAAAGAACTCAAAGACGTTTTCTCAGGGACCACCTTCAACCCCAGTGAAATGGACACTAGGGGCCTCAGCCGTGGCTCACTGGCTGCTATGGGCCCTGAAACCCAAGACTCCTGAGGTCAGAGCTCCTCTGCTTAAAGGGATCTCAGAGGTCGTACACACCAACTCCTGTGCATGCCTGAATCCTCTTGTTCCGGTTGGGGCTCTTTTCAATTTCAATGAACCAACTCAGTTCAGTCTAATCAAAGGGCCTAAAGGAGGACTGCAGGGAGGCCAAGGCAAGAAATAGCATCTCTGTTCACCTGCACCACTCCCTACTCTGATATCCACTGATGCACCAGGGTATTCACCCCAGCAGAAATGTTAAAGATAAAGTAAAATAGCTGCCACCCAAGTCCCCAAGGCTGTCGGACCTTCAAACCCCAGTGTCCATCATAGCTACAGACTTCTCACTTTGTTCCTTGTGTCAACTTTCTGAAAAGGAGAATCTCAAACAGTGTATTTGTTTGAGACACTTTTCTTCTCTGGGCCTCAGAAAGTCCTGTAACAAAATGAGAAGACTTTACTGGGTGCCTTTCGCGTACCCCAAAGTACTGATTATCTATCTATACCTCCAAGGTCCTTTGCAGGCAAGTGTTTTAGAAAAAAAACACCGTTACCCAGGTCACGGAGGGAGATGTCTGCACAAAAGGGTTGCATTTGGGGCTGTTCTCTCTAGTTGATGAAGTAACAACAAAATACATCCAAGAAAATGGGATGTTTTAATATTTCATTTATGTGATTGATTCCATGATACCATTCTCAAACAGTGACCATCCCAACAAGAATATGAGGAATTATAATTCTCCAGGCCCAGTTCTCAGTGAGGCTTTGTAGGTATCTGATGGAGAGTCAAAAGAATTGGGTTTCCACATCACCCCCGTGCGTATGTCTGAGAGTCTCATTCCACATTGAGAAAACTAAAGTTCTTCTTAGATCTGGTAATGAATGATTCCAACCTAATTATTATTTTATTTTTAAATTCTAAATCCTCTGTTAACTGAAAGAGGCTTAGAGAGAGGACAAAACACTGCTACTCCCACCACGTCCTAGGCATAGCTGTGGCTTTGCTGTACCAGGCTGTCCCCAGGTCCCAGTTGCCAGGGGACATTTAAGTACATCACACAGAAAGTGTCACGGCACTCCCCAAGGGGGGCCTGTTTTTCAGGTTGCACTTCAAGAAATAAGGATTATTTGTACCAAAGAAAGTTTAAATCTCCTTTCTGGAAGCCCCTGTTCTTACACTGCAGCCCCTCGTCCCCATTGCCACAGCACAAAAGAGAGGGACATCCTACAGGAAGAACAGTCACTAAAAAAAAGGACACAGAGTTTTTAGCAGCCAAGATCACCTAGCCATGACCAAGACTCTGAAAACTTAAGTTTTTAAGTCGGAAGAGGGAGTTCCAGCTCAGAGGGGCTACGTGGGCCCAGGATCGTAGGCGACAACAGAGGATGATGCAGACAGCACCAGGACAAGGACTTTAGATAGCTGCTGCATTGTGGCTTCTTCAACTTTCCAGTGATGAGAATGGAAAGTCTAATAAAAGCGAGGGATGCCCTTTTTTGACAAATGCCCATGCATAAATATGCATCAAGTGTTCTTTGCGATTTTAGCAACTTCAGCCCACCCTGAGCCAACTCAAGCCTACCCATGGATGGGATCGAATGCTTTTGTCCTTCCAAAGTCCCCAGTGTGATGGTATTAGGAGGCAGAGCCTTTGGGAGGTAATTAGGTCATGAGAGCGGAGCCTTCACGAACGAGGTAAGTGCCCTTATAAAAGGGACCCGAGAGAGCTCTTTGACTCTTTTATCTGCCGTGTGAGGATACTACAAGAAGTCAGCTGTCTGCGATTAGAAAAAAACCCTCACCGGCACTCGACCACGTTGGCACCCTGATCTCGTACCTCTAGCTCCAGAACCGCGAGGAACAGGTTTCCGTTGTTGATGAGCCATCCAGTCTATGGTGCATCTGCTACGGCAGCCGGAGTCGACTGCAACACCTCCATGTTCAGAATTGCCTCTGTCTGTGCCTACCCCAGCCCGGTAGGACCTGCGCTGCTGTTCACACCTGCGCTGCTGGACCTCAGGTCAGCAGCTGCCCCCTGGGTTATCTCTGGCCGTGCACAGGTGACACCCACATTGTCCGTCCTTGGTCTTCACCCTTCCGCAGGCATTACCTAGCAGGCGCAGCTGTGCTTAGGGAGCCACAAACTGCCTTAGCTTTAAAACAAATACCACCCAACAGCGGAAACCTGCTTTGGCCAGATGTGTGTGCATGAGCATCAGCTTACAGCAGCAAATGGCACTCGGAGGGCTTGCAAAAAGGGTATGAAGGAGGCCTGACAGAGGTGTGCTGTGGCTGTGGCCTGCCACATGGTGACAAAGGGCTGAAGGCTCTGATTTGTGATTTTTTTCCCCAGTCCAGACCAGCCGTGGCTGGGGACTCTGGAGACCTGGTTTCTAGTCCCATAGCTGACTCTCTGTCGCTCAGGGGCAAGCCTCCTGGGGCTGCAGGGTCTCGATTTTCTTGTCTAGGACACAGAGGAAACGGATTACACCGTCCCTTGCCTCTGGTCTGAGCATGTTCTGATTCCGTATGAAGGAGGAGGAGACAAGACAAGATAAGCGGTCTTGCTCCATCGGTTTCCTCCTTCAGGGTCTGGCCTGGGGCTCCTGACACCCGATACCAAGTGGTCCGTCTCCCCTCTCCCCCAGGCCTGCCAGCTGGGCTTTGTGGCAGGTAACACAACTTGCCTTGTGTTCTGCACTCGAGTGCTCTTGAGCCCCTGCTCCCCAGAAAGATCAGTTTCTTGCCAATGTCATCACTTTTAGCCAGCAGGGACCTATCAGCGGCTCCCTCAGGCATGGGGGGCCCTGACCCCTCTTGGCTTTAAGTCTCAGCCCTGGGAACACTGGGGAAACTTAATTTTCGAACACCTTCCACTCAAAGAGCCACTGTTCTGCAAAACCAGTGCTGGCCCCTGTATTTCAACAGCTTTCGGGTGGGTTTCCCACCCCAGACGCGGGTAGGGCCCCAAATGCCTATGAATGTATTGCCCTGACTTCACCCACAGGCTCAGTTTCAAAGGGCTGGCGGAGATCTCAGCCCACCCTCCTTCCATCTGAGGCTCGGCTCCTGGAAGCCTCAGGCTGGGTCTCAGTTACTGGGAAGCCTTTCTTTGAATGTGGGTTTTCACCCAGTGGCTCCAGATGAGCCATCTCTTGTGGCAGGACGCCCACCTCTTAGGGGAAGCAGCCTCTTCTGGGAACTTCTTGCTTCATCCCTGCTTCTTTCTATGCCAGAGGTTGTTATCAAGGGGGCTCAACTTGCCAGCAAGAGAAATGGGATGCCGCCTTCTTACATGCGGTGCCACCTCACACAGGTCCTTTCTCCTCTGTGGATCTAATAGCAGTGGGTCTACCTTACTCGGAGAGAGGGATGAAAGGGCTTTGTAAACACGAAGTGCTACATAATGCTATTCGGGAACACACTCAACAAGGACTGGGACGTTTTGCTATTTCTGTTCCTGTGACTGAGAAATGAGCAGGCGCAGATTGTGGAAAACCAGCCTGGTCTTTGTAATTACACATGCGCACACACCATTCCACTGAGCGTCATTTTCCAAAGGCTTATTAAGAAGAAGAGACCACAGGGAGGACCCATGTAAACAGGCTTCCTCAGATTCTGGCAAAAAAGGCTCGGAGAACACCATGATCCTGTGAGTTACCGGCAGTTCCTGCCGCCCGCCCTGGCCCCCACAGCCCTGGCAGGTGAGAGCTCACCTGGGAACAGGGGCAGGATCACGGTACGGCACAGGGTTAGCGCTGCTCGAAGTCCACACTGTGCCTTTAAGACCCAAATCCCAAAAAAAAAAAAAAAAAAAAAAAGACCCAAATCCCCTAGGGCTTGAAGCCTTCTGGAAGCCCACCCCCAGAGAAATCTCCAGAAGCCAGGGGTGACACTCAGTGTTCTTTCCTGTTACCCTCACAGCCACCATGGGGAATGTCGTGAGATCTGCTTGACCGGCTAGGACTCTGAAGCCTCATGAGTTTAATGAACTGGCTGAAGACCACGCTTCTCATTGCGATGCTGGGATTTGACAGCACATCCATGCAAAGTCCTTGCTATTCCCGCCATGCTCCGTGCACACGCACGAATGAGGACTGTGGAGTCATAAACAGTCAAGAGCCCTGGCCACAGATGCAAGGGCCAGTGTCAGTTGGAACCAGGAGTTCTGTGCTGGCACAAGGCAGGGTCTCCCTGGACATCAAGGCATCTTGGCTGTGTTGCCCGGACCACCTCTGTTAGTGAGCGAGGAGGGCAGGAATTCAGGCTCATCCCTAAGGACCACAGGATGCAGGACGAGAAGGGGCTCACTGCGCCTGCCGAGCTGCTTCGGGCTGCCCTGAGCAGGTCATTCCTTCCTCCCATGGTGACACCCCATGTGACCAGCTTCACAAGCCTGCTTTCCCGAACATGGGTGAGGGGTCTAGCTGGGGTAGGGACACTGCCTAGGACGTCCAGGAAGCAGCCAGTGTTCAAGGTGCAGGACCAGCATCTCGCTGTCGTGGAAGCAAGAAGAGGAGAATGCAATTCAGCTCAGAGTGGTTGATGGAAGACTTCCCAGATGACGAACGGGGAGGGCGAAGATTAATTCTGAAGCAGGAATAGATGTTATTTAGGAAGGGAAGGGCATTCGAGGCAGAGATGGGGTGAAAGACAGCATCAATCATTCGCCGGCTGCGAATAGTTGAATCTGACTGCAGCAGAAAATGAAGGAAGCAGGACCGGTGTGGGTGGGGGATGAATGAGGTCCGACTGTGGCGGTCCTTGTAAGCCAGGCTGAGGACAAGACACCGTTGATCTTGAAGGGTGGAGGAGTAAGAAGAGTTGTAAGCAAGAAGCAATGCGGTCAGACTCAGGTTCTAGAAAGATCACTCTGTGGGCAGGCAGGAGATGTTAATTTCTTTCCCTGCTCTGGGAGCCAGTCTTGGTTCTGTCAACAGTAGGTGTCCCTCTAATGAAGTGCTAATTGCAAACTGGTCAGTCACACTCTGGGATGCTCTGGCCCTGACACCGGAGTTCAGCTCCATTCCTGTGCATGTGTCTACCAGGAAGCAAGGCTGGCCTGTCTTCTGGGAAAGAAGCAGCAATTAAAATGCAGCTCTGAGACATCAAGAGCCCAGCAAGCTCTGTTTATTTTTTGTATACTGATAAAATTCTCAGAAAGAGAAGCCAGGCTTTTCAGAGCAGGCTGCTCATGCCCACCCAGATTGCAGTGGGTCTCTGGGAAGCCCCTGATCCGGAGGGCTGCCGGTGGGGACGTCGGTGACAATTTCAGAGAATAAATACGAGCCACCCTGAGGAAGTGGGCACATGGGGCTGAGGGAGATCTGAACATGACTGAGTAGCTTGGGGTCCCCAGAACTGCAGCTGCAGCTGGATTCAACTTAGCCAGCACAGCAGAGAGCACCTACTGTGTGCAAAGAGAGCTTTGGACAGCGTTGATGCAGAGTCAGAGGACCTCGGGGGAAGGGAAGGGCCACTCTGTAGCTCATGCTGTTTGGAAGGGAAAAGCAGCTGAGCCTTTCAACTGGGAGTCAAACTGAGCTTCTCTACATGCATTTTACAATAAAATTCTGCCCTTGGAATTCCCACTAGAGGAACTAAAACATCAGATCCCCATTTCTTGCTGGAATAAGGTCCAAATAGTTTAGGGTGCCATGCATGATAGGCGGCCTCTAGGACGGCCCTGAGATCCCTACCTCCTGGTATTCACAGTCCTCTCCCAGTGCACAGGGTTGGTCTGTGTGGTCAACTGCACCCAGCGGAAGTGATGGCACGTCATTCCCAGGGTAGTGCATAAAAGGTACTTTTGTCCTGGTAGTGCTTTCTCTGTCTTGGGCCATTTGTTCTGGAGGAAGCAAAGCAAGCCGCCATGTCAGGGGCAGCACTATGGACAGCCCACACCATGAGGGACAGACTCCTGCCAACCGCTGCATGAGTGAGCTCAAAAGCAGATCCTCCAACCCGGTCAAGCTGTTACATGCCTGGAGGCCCGGCTGCTATCTTGGCTGCAACCTCAGGAGACAGCCTGACCCAGAGCCACCCAGTGAAGCCACTCGCAGATTTCCGACTCCCAGAAGCTGTTGCTTTCTTTTTTTTAATTTATTTTTTTTTAATTATTATGGGTACATAATAGTTGTATATCTCTATAGGGCACATGTGATATTTTGATACAGGCATACAATGTGAGTTAATCAAATCAGGGTCACTGGGGTATCCATCACCTCAGGCATTTAACGTTTCTTTGTGTTAGGAACATTCCAATTCCACTCTTTTAGTTACTTTAAAGTATACCCTAACTTACTGTTGATTATAGTCCCTTTGTCACGCTATCACATATTGTTCATTCTAGCTAACTACCTGACTATATTTTTGCACCCATTAGCCATCCCCACTTTATCTCCCCATCCGCCACTACCCTTCCCTGCCTCTGGTAACCATCATTCTACTCTGTCTCCATGAGATCAATTGTGTTTAATATTTAGTTCCCACATATGAGTGAGAACATGCGAGATTTGTCTTTCTGTGCCTGGCTTATTTCATTTAACATAATGCTCTCCAGTTCCATCCAGGCTGTTGCAAATGGCAGGATTTCATTTTTTCTTGTGGCTATATAATATTCCATTGTGTGTATGTGACACAATTTCTTTATCCATTCATCCACTGATGGGCACTTAGGTTGATTCCATATCTTGACTATTGTGAACAGTGCTACGATGAACATGGGAGTCGGGTATCCTATTCGATGTGCTAAATTCCCACCTTTTGGATATATACCCAGCAGTGGGATTGCTGGATCATATGGCAGTTGTATTTTCAGTTTTTTGAAGAACCTCCATAGTGCTTTCCATAGTGGTGGCACTAGTTTACATTCCTACCAACAGTGTACAAGGGTTCCCCTTTCCCCACATCCTCGCTGGCATTTATTTCCTGTCCCTTTGAGAAAAGCCATTTTAACTGGGGTGAGATGATACCTCATTGTAGTCTTGATTTGCATTTCTCTGATGACTAATGATGTTGAGCATTTTTCCATATGCCTGTTGGCCATGTGTACGTCTTCTTTTGAGAAATGTCTATTCAGATCTTTCGCTCATTTTTTAATCAGATTATTTGATTTTTTTTCCTATCAAGTTGTCTCATCACTTTGTTGATTGTTTCCTTTGCTGTGCGGAAGCTTTTTAGCTTGATGTGATCCCATATGTCCTATTTTGCTTTGGTGGCCTGTGCTTTGGAGGTATTACTCAAGAAGTCCTTGCCCAGACCAACGTCCTGAAGTGTTTCCTCAATGTTTTCTTTTAGTAGTTTCATAGTTTCAGGTCTTAGATTTAAGTCTTTAATCCATTTTGATTTGATCTTTGTATATGGTGAGATGTAAGGGTCTAGTTTCATTCTTCTAGATATGGATATCCAGTTTTCCCAGCACCATTTATTGAAGAGACTGTCCTTTCCCCACTGTATATTCTTGGCACCTTTGTCGAAGATAAGTTCACTATAGATGTGTGGAGAAGCTGTTGTTTTAAGCTGCTAAGTTTTGGGGTACTTCGTTACACAGCCGTGGGTGACTGATGCACCTTGGGAGACATTTTAATATCTAGAACATGGGTTTAGAGAGACGGACGTGGGTCTGGATCAACTTTGTGATCTTGGGCGAGTCACTTAACCTCAGTGACTTAATCTTCTCATCCCTAAAATGGGAGCAGTAACAAACAGTGCCTACCTCCAATGTCGTGATGATTAGGACAGTGAGTGGTGTGGTGCATTGGGTCAAGGCCCAGCACATACGAAGCATTCAAGAAGCAGGACTGAGCATCAGCATCATTTTTTCAGCCTCTCCTTCCAGCCATAACAAACTTCCCACAGATCTGCAAACTTATCACTCAGTCCTTTTCCTAGCTCTGGGCTTTGCTGCCTGTTCCTGTGTGGCTACCTGTCACCCCCACCCTTATGGGTTGCTCAGGTGTTGCTTGGCTCTGTTCCCACTTCCTGTGGGCAGAGAGGATCACTCCTGCTGGGCACCCACAGTACACTGAGAATTATCCTGGTGTGTCCTTATTATGTTTCCTTGTCATTTTGGTGGCATTCCTTTGTGTCCTAGGGAGCACACACATAGTAGGCATTCAGGAGCAGCACGAGCAGCTTTCCTGGCCTTATACAAGGTGTCCCTGCAGGCAGGAAGGCTGCAGATCATTTGCTGGCAGCCTCTGGTGCTGTAATTAGTCAAACCCGCATTCGGGTTGTGTTTTTCCACTCTTTTGTGTTTGCTTTTGCGGCCACAGGCAGCTCTTACTATTTTACCCAGTTCCTTCTTGAGTGTTATTTTCTTTTCTTTTATCCCTTTTCATAATTTCATCTCCCCTTTTCAATCTTGTTTTTTTAAATAGGAGACAGAAAGTGTCCCTATACTTGAGACTGTATAAGCACACATTGATTAAAGGAGTTGACATACCTTTATCCCTTTAATTTGGGACCCCATCCTGACCCTGGTTAATCTCTTCACCCTAAAGTCCACAATGGGAGACTCTTACCCCCAGATCCCTGTGCGGCTCCCCCATACCTGTCCCCCAGTGCAGAGAATGCTGAGCAGTGATGCTGCACCACATGGCTTCTTAACCTGAAGATAACTTAGCCTCTAAGAGAGGATGGAAGCCCAGTGCCAAGAGACATGACCTCAAACGCACCCTAGTTTGTGTGTTCCACGAGGGACCCCATGTTCCACAGCAAGTGGGAATGCCAAGAATTGCTACCTGAAATAGCTACCACCTCTACCTCAGTGCAGACATAGGACCCATCACCAGGCCCCCACGACCCTCAGTTTCTTTGTTTGTATAATAGAGACAATGACACACCCTCAGGGGATTCATTCACCCCATAATCCTTGGGTGCAGACTCTGAGCCATGCTCCATGCTAGGTGTAATGACCACCTAGGAAGAGACGGTTCCCTGCACTCCAGGGGCCGCTCAGCCCAGAGAGGAGCGAGCTCTGTGATCAGATCCTGGCGGTTGCATGGACGCAGGGACACAGAGGGAGCAGGAGAATGGGGAAGGAGCATAGCCCACCAAGGCTGGGGACACTCTGGGCAGCCGCAGGAGGAGGTAGCACCAGAGCTGAAGGACATCTTAAGGGTGAGGAAGGTGTGATGGAGGCAACCCAGGCGTCGGGCTGAGAACCAGCATGCGGAGTGCGTGCAGGCAGACATCTGTCCGCGGGCACGTGGCGCAGCCAGGGATGAGACCACTGGCAGTCTGCTGTACATAGCACATAGAGCAGGAAGGAGGGTAGAGGGCTCAGGGGCAGCTGGAGAGCCCGGCATGAGCCAGAACCTGGGAGAGAAAAACAACACGTCTGAAAGTGCTTTGTAAGCTCCGAAGACCTTGCACAAATGCAAGTGCAAAGTGTCCATTGTTTCAGGACACTTCCCTTTCCAGCTGCCATAGCCCATTCTTACAAAAAACATGCTGAAACCAGCACCTTTTTTTCTTTTAAATGATCTTCCTTTCTACAGACTTGCAGAGTACAACCAAGTATGTGAGTGTTCACGTGTTGTCACATAATCAAATGATTGGTGATTTTCTTTTTAATTTCCTTCTCTTTACCCAGTTGTGTTCCTACTGATTTCTCATTTCAGGAACACGAACGTGGTGTCATGTTTTTAGGAATAAATGGGGATGTGTTCCATTCCACCATCCAAGAGACAGAATCACTTCTCCCTCCGTAGAATCCTGCAATCCAATCACCTGCTGCAGGAGACGGGGAAGAAACTTACTCTGCTTTTCTTTTGCTCTTTTCCTAACTAGTGGTATTTGAGAAAATTAAGTGTGTTGTATTTGATATTCAGGGCCCAAATCCTCAGACACTGTTGGGGATTGAAATGGGAGAATATTGGTTGGTTATAAAAGCAAATACTTCATCGCATCCTTCCCTAGCCCCTGTGAGTGTCTTTGTAGATGAAATAATAGATTTTGTTTTGACACCACCTTAAGCATTTCCACTAAAGCAAGACTCAGAGCATTGCAAATAGTCCCTGTTCATCACAGCTGTGGACATTTCATTTTTCTTGCTGGGGGCGTGGAAGCAGGCAGCCTCAGCCTAGGATTCCAGCTCTGTTGGCCTGAGTCCTGGCTTTGATCCTGGGAAAGTCACTTAACCTTTGCTCATGGGATGACCTTGGGCATAGACTTCCAGGTTGAATAGGGGCAACTGCAGGGTGGTAGAAATAGCACTGGACTTGGAAGCAAATAGGCTAGATTTGAACTACAACTCTGTTATTTACTAGCTGTGTGACATCGGGCAACTTATGGAGCCTTAGTTTACTCATTTTGTTAAATAGAGATGATAGCACTCATCCTGCTGAATCATTGCAGAAAGTAAAAGCATGAGATGGCACATGTAAAGTGCTGAGACAGTGGCTGCTACATACAGTTGCATGGTTTTGCACTGCACAACGATGCCAGCCTAGGGGCGCGTGGCGATGATGCCTGCCTTGCTCTTCTAACTTGCTAGCTCATCATAAAGAGGCCTTAAAACAAAAATTGATCCACCCAAAGTAGAGCCTTTGGATGATAATTCACCCCCAGAGAGAGAGAGAGCCTCTTTGCAATTCACACAGTGGTGAACTGCTGGGAGAGGGTCCCTGAGTACAAGAAGGTAAATCGTCACCCTGCTCCACTGGATTCAACTCTGCCATCCTCCTGCTGAAAGCCACACAGCCTCAGCTACGACTCTGTACAAAAGCAGAGATGGCACCATGTCACGAAGCAGCCCAGTTCATCTCCACATAAGTCTCTGTGAAAGGTATTGTTTTATGTTTGAGCTGATATTTTCCTTCATATAACTTCTCCTTGGTTGTCCTTGGGCTCTTTGGCTAATCTAGCATGTTGGTTAGCTTAGGTTAGGTTGCTGTGCCGTAAGAGAAAAGAAATCGCCATGACGTAGCACAGCAAAAATACATAATGCAAGCCCACTGTGGGTGGAGGGTGTGTGTGAGGGACCATTTACGCAGGCCCCAAACCCATGAAGACGTCACTATGTGGATTGCTATCATCAGTCCTGGCAGAGAGAAAGAGAGCTGGGAGACTCAGATATGGGCTTTTCCCCGCTGCAGCCAGAAGGGACACATTTCACTCTGGTGGACACTTCACTGGCTGGTCACAGGGCTTGCTCACGTATAAAGGGTCTGGCAAATGTAGGGGGGCATATGGATGGTCCAGGGAACGTCGCTGTCTCTGTGGCTTTTATACGGCGGGCTGATTCAGTGGGGGCTATGAGCAGGTTGTAGTCCTGGACTCTGGGCTGGCCTGGGTCCTGTCCGCTGTACACTGGCTGGCTGTAGGCAAGCTCCTTCCCATTGCCAGGGCTCAGTTTTGCCCATCAGTGAAATGGAAATATCTATCGCCACAGCTGCAGAGAGGGAACAGGATTTCAGTGTCCCACGCCCGTGGCTTTCCAGCACGTGCCTCCGTGGGCTTGAGGCGCTTGAAAACACAGCTGGGAAGGACCCGAAAAAATGCAGGGACATGTGAGAACGAGAAATCTGTCTAAGAAGCCAGAGCCTCTTTTCCAGTGTTTGGCTCTAGGGCCCTCCAAAGCAAATTACGAGTGCAGGGAGGGAAGGGGGCCTTTCCGCTCCTGTTTCGCCAGAGCCTGGGGCACCCACAGCGATACCCCACTTTTAATAGCGCCTGGGGTGGGTGGAAGGGCCTGGTCTGTGGCCAGAGAGAGCACTTTTGTCTGCAGGGGTGTCCAAGCAGCCTCTATCCTGAGGATTACCGTAACTTTTTAATTAAGACAAAGTTTGTAGGGAGTTTGGCCTTTTGATGTGGCGGCTGTAGCTGGGAAACAGGCCTACACTTAAGACTTTACAGCCTGCCGATGGCGCGGGGGCCACCACCCACATCTCAGAGCCCACACCCCATAAACAGCCCAGATCATGTGTCTTTAGGCCAGGGTGCGGGAGAGGGGTCGGACCACCTTGGTGTGAGAGGGCTGCCTTTGCTGATAGTCTCATGGGGCCTGGACCACCCCGGGGTCCCCCGCCGAGTGGGGGCAGTGATTTGAGATAACAGAGGAATGAGCAAGGGGATCTTAGATACCCGCCACAAAGTTTTCAGTCTTGGCCTTGACGTTCGACCATACCCAGGCAAGGATGGAGTCGGGAGGGGCCCAGAGCCAGAAGGAATGTTCCTGCAGCATCTTTATGCTCTGGAGTGTCTGCTTCCACTGGCCGTGGGAAGGGCAGGGACTGAGCGTCTTCCATAGCGTGGGACAGTCCCTTAGGTGTTAACAGAACAGAACAGAAAACTGTATCTTTGGGGAGAGTTATAGATAAAGCAAATGTTGAACGTGTCATTCTGTTTATATTCCACATCTGTTTGCTGGAGCTCTGCTATGCACCAGGTATGTGTCTCGGCACCGAGGAGTCGGCAGGAGACAGTAACCCTTGCCCTCGGAGCTCATGTTCCAGTTTATGATGCTTTCGACGGCCGCTGGGACTCATCCAAGTCACACAGCTAATCAGGGGCAAAACTGAGACAAGAACTTGGGTTTACTGGCTGTCATGAGAGCAGTGTTTTTCAAACTTTCCCACTGAGAAACCTCTAACAGGGTGTCTGGGGTCAGAGCCCAAAGCAGCCAGATGCAAGTGTGACATTTCTTTGACATTTCAATGCTGTACTTGAAAAATGCATACCATTGTCGAATTCTATACTATATTACATCCATGTTTGTTTTACTATAAAGTAATGGCGTAAGTTACTTAATATATATCTTTAAAAAAATAAGTCTCCACCTCATTTCTCCTGCATCTGTGTATTTCCCTTGGCACACACACATACTCTCGGCAGGCCACAGCGGGGGAAACACATTCTGGGCTCGCACGGACTCTTCTAAATTTCTGCCAGGCCTTATGACCTGGCTTCTCTGTGCTTTTGTTTTCAAACGCGTTACACTATAAACAAAGTTAAAAGCAAGTGACAAACTGGGCAAGAATATTTGCAAATTACATTGCCTTGATCTCCCAAATGTATATTCTACAAACCAATGAGGGAAAAGACCAACAGCTCACAGCTGTCTACAGCCATTTCTACGGAAGGATACACCGACATCTGCGAAACACAAGAGACTGTGCTTCACCTGATCTGTAATAAGATAAGTGCAAATTTAAATCATGTTGAGATACTAATTTTTGCCCATCAGATTGGCAAACATCCAAATGTAGGTTAACGCACGGTGTCATAAAAGTGTCCAGAAACAGTTGAGCTCATTCGTTGCGGCTGCTGGGGGTGAGGGACGGCCCGGGCCCCACAGAGGGCAGTTCCGTAATATTATAGAGAAAGCACGTTTATAAACAGGATTCTTTTATTAGGTCAACCGCTCCGTTTTGAGTGTCATTTATATATTCCGCCCTGGCTAGAAACTCTTTGGAAATGATAAGGCACTTGCCCAGGGCCTGCCCCCAAGGAGCTGGTGACCCTACTTAGAGGCACTGGGGATGGGACACAGTAAAAATAATGATATTTTATATCTCTCATTTATCAAGAACTTCTAAATGTAATAGGTCATTGAACATCACAGCAACCCTGCAAGGTAAGTGTTTTTATTTCCATTTTCCAGTCCAGAAAGCCGAAGCAGAGCATAATTTGCCCAAGGTCACACATAAAGTAACCCCAGGGCTAGATACACTTTCCGCTGGGGCCAAGCAGTTTGCTCAAAGGACAGTGCGGCTTCTGGCAGCACCACGCGGTATGCGAGGAGTCCTGGAGAGTTCTGGGGCGTGTTAACCCGCATCAGGGATGTCACCGGAGTCCAGCCTGGGGGTTAAGAGATGTCATGTGCATCACTTTTACCTGGGCTCAAGGCTAGGCTCTATGTCTTGCTACCTGCGTGACCCTGGCTGAGTTGCAAAACCTCTCTGGGCCCTAGACGTTTTATTTATAAAAAGGGACAGTTAATGATAAGGTTTTTGTGGGAATTAATTGAGATAATATCTCTAAAGTACTTAGCCGATTGCCTGGCACATGGTTTGCACTCAATAAATAGTGGTGATGAAGGGGGGGGGGGAGGAGTTAGGGGTGGTAACTATGGGCCTCACCAGAAAGGGAGGACGTGAGCCTTGAAGGAGGGATGGAGTTCAGGTGTGCGTGCACATGCCTGTGCTGGTGCAGGCTGGCCAAGGAAAGATGTCACAGGCTGGCCAAGGAACCTTCCTCGCCTGGGAGACTGAGGCCCTCGGAGCCACTTGGAGAGGTCGGGGACAGTCCCCTGCTGTCGGCTGCAGCAGAGAGGGCCTTGTCCCAGCCACCTCGCGCTCACCGCTTTCCTTTCAGACTCCAACAGCTGAGCTACTTAGAGGAGCAATCTCATTAATGTTGGAAGAAAGGGGAAACGTCTTTCCTTACAGCCTCCCACAGAGGGTTAAGCACTAGTGGGAACTCCTAGTGGAGCCCCTAGAATCTCACGTCGCCCCTGAACTTCTGCTCGAGAGGTGAGCTTTTAACTCCCAGAATGATCCCTGCAAGCTCTTTCTCGCTCCCCCTCTCGCCTCCCAAAATGACTCCCCAAGTCCGCCCTCCATATGAAAACACAATAAAACCTTATACAATCAGGAAGGCATTCAAGGCTCATAATAAATAATTGCTCTGTGACCGGTGGATTGGATCTCCCGCGCACCCTTGACGGGCCTTTTTCTTTAACAGAACAAATAAAAGGAACAGATGTGGGGACTCCCCTGCCAACACAGCGGCGCCCTCTAGAGAATCAATCGGGGCTGGAGGAGGGTCCCGGGGGAGGACGATCCCCACACAGACGAACACACGTGGGGGACAGCGGGATGACACTGGCGCCGGAACGCGGCTCTGGGGACCCCAGGATGTCTTTGGCAACAGCAGCACTCTCTTCCCGGGCTCTCACGGCCCGTCCTCCTCCTGTGCTGCCCACGGGGTGAGCGGGGCCACAGGAGACTCCGTGTCCCAGGCAGAGCCCCAACATTCCAAGACAGGCTGACTGTGAGGTCTCCCTTTCTCCCCAGCGCCGCTTCCTCCGCTGATTGTGCCACCTCCGGCGTCTTTCCTCTCCTTTGTCCCTGCTCCTGCGTCTCTCGCCCTCATTAGACTATCAGCTCTTCCCAGGCAAGGCCAGCACCTGATGATGCTCGGTTCCCTGGCCCAGCTTCTTGACACCAGGGGTACCCAGGAAATGTCCAATTAACACATGAAACGGGAAACGCAGAGTTGGCTGAGAAACAGGAGATGAAAACCCACCAGACCAGATACCTGTATATTCTTTTTGAGATCAATCCTAGTGCATTTTGCATCTTGGGATGTCCCTGCTTCAGTTTCCCAGGTGTTTCCTGGCGATCTCAGCCCAGCCTGGCTCCTCAGTGGAGTCGCATGATGCAGAGCCCATGGCCTTTCTTACGAGGCCACTAGTGGCACTATAGCTGTGGGAGGCATCCGTCCATTCTGCCCGCCCAGTGCACAGCCCCCTTCTGCTCTGGGTGCTGTGGGGTCCTCTCGGGGCCAGGCCCTGCCCCGGCATGCCGGTCTGGGGGTACCCTGACTTCTCCAGGCAGAAGCCCCCATCTCAGCCAATCGGGCCATCTCTCCCCAAGGAATCCACATCCCCCTGCTAATGGCGAAAGGGCAGAAACTGGCTGAGCCTGCAGTGGCACTTAGAGGGAGCCTCCATGGGTCTCTGCACACTCCACGCTGAGCGGCCCGGTCCTGCCCGTTATGAGATCTGGCCTACCAGTTCTTTCCTTCCTCCCTCTCTACTGCCCTATCCCATTCATACGTAGGTTAGCCAGAGCTGCTTGCTGTTGCTTAGAACCCAAACACCCTAACTCAGGGTTTCTTCCCCTTGACACTATTGGCAGTTTGCACTGGACAGTTCTTGGCTGTGGGCAGGTCACCAGCGACCAGGGTGGTGGAAGACCAGTGAACGCTGGGTCTCCTTGAGGCCGTGCTGCAGCCTGAGCTCCCGCACCAGGGTTTCTCAGCCTCGGCACCATTGGTGTTTTGAACCGGGTAACTCTGTGCCGTGGGGGCTGTCCTGTGCGCTGTGCGAAGTTTACTGGAATCCCTGGCCTTTATCCTCGGATGCCAGTTACAGCCCCCCAGCTGGGACACATGTCTCCAAACACAGCCACACTGTCCCCTGGGAGGTCAAACCACTGCCATAAACTGATTTCGTGGTTGAAAACCAGTGTCTGTAAATGGACTTGGTGGTTGAGTCTGTGTTATTTGGTAGGAAGATATTGCATCAGCAGTCAGAGGACCTGGGACCTCGTCTTGCCTGGACCCTTCCTCCTCCCCGCTGGGCTCCCTGCCCCTCGCCTGGCCTTCCTCCCAGGACCAACCCGAGCAGGAGTGGGGACAGGCTGGGGGGAATCCAAAGGACTGCACAAAGATGACATTGGAAGATCCATTACCACGTCTCAGTGAGTCCTGACTTGTCAAAGAAGTTCAAACCTGCCCCTTGGACAGCCGGCCGAGCGTGCCAATAGCTAAGGCAAGTGCATAAATACCCAGACCAGTGGAGTCTGTCTGCAGTATCGATATTTCACTTATCATATTGGGTGGCATTCTACGGACAACAGAGAGATTGTTCTTGCGAAGACAGACCTGTCTTTCTTCCATCGAGTGCTCTTTCTGCTAGGATGACCAGCATGGCAGGGTGGGAGGAGAAATAAGGTGAAATTATAAACCCGGGAGATAAGAGGCTCAGAAGCTGCCCTTTCAGACAAAGCATCGCTCCAACCCTTTCTCACACTTCAGATGGAAACCTCTTTGAGCTTTGATAAAACGCCAATTGATGCTTTGTTCTCCCCTTCTCAGGCAAGGGTGGCTCACCTTGGTGCTTTCTGAGGCCACTTAGCCATAGGTCCACCAAGGACAGCCTGGCCGGTCAGGTTCCAAATAGGTAACTCCTACAATCCTGACCTTAGCCCTCCATGTTTTACCAACTCAGGTAACAGCTCAGGCTGAGCAGAGGGACAATATTCAGTGTCGCCTGGGAGTCAGGACACTGAAGAAGGGGTCTCAGCTCTGCCACCAACAGCCAAAGCTTGGGAATACCTTTTCCCCTCTGGGCAGCTGTTCCCCTGTGTACTAACTGGTGTTGAAACAGATCAGTGAGTCAAATTAATTTCAGCTTCTCATTGTCAATCTCAAGACTGGCCCCAAGAATACACACTTCACATGGACACGTGGTTCCGTAAAACACAGGTAGGTTCCTGGAGCCCTTCACATCCCTGCAGTCCAGGACAAGGCCCCTGGACCAAATGCCCTTAAAGAGCCACCACCCCTGTCCCGACCCGACTTTGGCAGCTCAATCCCATCAGTTTAGCTCCATGCGCTGACAGACAGAGCGTGAATTCTGAAATCAAACATGTCTGGTTTTGGATCCCAAGCTCCTTCTCTTATTAGCGCTATGATATTGAGCAAGTTTTCTAACCTTCCTAATCCTCATTTTCTCTGTTATAAATCAGTGAAATAATATTCACCTGCAGTGAGTCCTAAGCCTGAAGTGACATAGCATGTGAGACCATCGCGCACCTAGAAAATTCTTGATTCATTGTTGCCTTCCTACCCTCTCCCTGTTCCTCCTTTGACATGCTTATGGGATTATGAGGCTCATCTTAAAACAGAAGCAGAAAAGCAGTTAGTGCGTCAGATTATTTTGGTATCCATGCAGGTCCTGGGGAAGGTACGATTTATGTATCAGTTGTTCACAGCCAAAACAAAACAAAACAAAAACCCCAAACCTGGCATTCCAAGAGATGAATTCACGGAGCTGGAAACAATTCTTTGCACACTGTGTGGCTGTGGTTAATTGGCCTAACCTCTCTGAGCCTCTCCTGTAAGTGAGGGTGAGAGAACGCCTCCCTCCCAACCACCCACTCAGAGAATTCCCTCTTGATTCCCGACGCTGCACCGAGCATTTTACATATTACTTTACATCATCCGCGGCGGGGCTATTGTGCGGATGGCGTGAAACAAGCCACTTGGAAGGGTTCTATAAACAGTGAAACATGAGGCAGAGATTTCATTCGCCCCATCGTGAGTAGGTCTCAAGAGCTTGTTTCCATTGCGAAAACAGGAGGGGCTTTTCCAACCAGAAAGGCAAGCAGGCAGAGCTGGAAGTGCCAATGAATGACGTTGAGTCAAGGGCTGTCTCGAAAATAACAGGTGAGTGCCGGCTGTAAGCCCCTTTCCCGGCGCCTCGGTGAGATGTGCAAGGAAGACGGCACACGATACGATTTATCTTCCTGCGTGTTTCACAGAACATACAACCCTCCTCGCTCAAGGTCCAATTTACACATTTCTCATTCAGTGCTCAATTTATCGGATGTTGCAGCACAATAGCCCAAGTCCTGGGTGAAATGGTAAATCTAGTAATAAAATATCTAAATGACGGATAAACACGGCTCAGGCAGAGGCTTTGGTAGGTAAGGCGGCACACGGCTACCTCTGTGCCTCGGAAACTCGGCCCCAGACAGGCACGGCCCACGCGCAGACCTTTTTGTCTTTATTGAGCTGAGCTGCCAACTCCAACATGTGCAAATACAGATTTAACAGGCAAACGTGCAGCCAACTCCGGGACTGTAAGTGTTTGAAATGGCAGATCTGTTTGATGAGCAAATAATGCGCGATCAATAAAAGACTTGTCGAAATGAAACGAACAGAGAACAGCTGTTTGCGGAATCTACTCTGGGGTAGACAGTCTGCAGACTGAACAACAAGGAAACACAGTTCAGGGGTGTCGGGCCCGAGTGGTGTGTTTTAGAAAGATAATGCTGGCATTCTTGACCACCGTGGGCCCACCTGGGCTGACAGTGGGCAGGCTGAGAGCCTGCCTGGAGGCACCTGGTGACTTAATGCCAAGGAAAGAAAGAATAATTAGGAACCGATTACAGGGCTAGACTGGGCTTTGCAAAAATTAACATCTTACTTCATAATAGCCAAAAGGAGGACACAACCCAAATAGCCATCAATGTGAATGAATAAAATGTGGCATATTCATACAATGGAACACTATTCAGCCTTAAAAGGAAGGAGATTCTGACACGTGCTACAGCATGAGTGAGCCTTGAACATGTGATGCTAAGTGAAATAAGCCAATCACAGAAGGCCATATGTCGTATGATTCTGCTTATATGAGGTACATAGAGTAGTCGAATTCATAGAGACAGAAAGTGGAATACTAGTTACCCAGGCCTGGGGGGAGGGGAGAATGGAGAGTTGTTTAATGGGTTCAGAGTTTCGGTTTGGGAAGATGAAAATGTTCCGGGGATGAACAGTAACAATGGTTGCAGGACAATGTGGATGTTGTTAATGCCACTGAAACGTACACTCAAAAATGGTTAAAATGGCAAATTTTATGTTTACATATTCTGCCACAATAAAAAAAAAACACAACATATTATAGTATTGGTTCCATTCTAACCAGGATTTTAGGTGTCAAGTGTCAACCTCCACCATCAGACGGTGAATAACTTGATATCAAGGACTGGATCTCCCTTACCTATGCATCCCCCACTGTGTATAATACAGTGGTCCTCAGAATGTGGTCTGTGCACTTCGGGTAGGGGAGTTGCCAAGACCTTTTCAAGAAGTTCGTGAGGTCCAACTCTTTTCTTAATATTACTAAGATGTTAATTGGCCAACTAAAAATATATAGAAAAACTTAGTTGGGCGTGGTGGCGCATGCCTGTAGTCCCAGCTACTCGGGAGGTTGAGGCAGAAGGATTGCTTGAGCCCAGGAGTTTGAGGTTGCTGTGAGCGAGGCTGATGCCACGGCACTCAGGACAACAGAGTGAGACTCTGTCTCAAAAAAAAAAAAAAATGTCACTAAGATGGGATTGGCTGTTTGCTCTGATGGTGCTGCTGCATGCACTGATGCCACAAAGACAACCCTGGGTATGAAATTGCTGGTCCCTTAGCAGGAATCAAGGCAGTGCCCCCAAACTGGACTAGTAATCATGCACTCTGATGCTCTCACAGTTTTAAAAAAATGTACTTAAGTATGTCCTTGATGAAGCAGAACAAATTATTAATTTAATTAAATCTCAACCCATGGGTATACATCTTTTTAATATTTTGTGTGACAGAATGGGAAGTCTGTATTAATACAAAGCACTTCTGCTGCACTGTGCAGTAGAGTGGTTGCCTCAAGAAAAAACCCTCGTTGAGATTGCCTTTTTCATGGAACATCATCTTTACTTGAAACCATGTCTGATAGACAAATTAAAATTATCCAGATGAGTGTATCTGGCAGACATTTTTTCAGAATTGAATGAAGGGAGCCTGTCACTTCAAGGAAAACAACCGATGGTATCGTTGCCAAAGCTAAAAGTTAAGTGTCCGAAAGAAACTGAGGACAACTTGCATCCACCACCATGAGCTTGAGTGTTTCTCAGTACTTAAAGGAGTTTCTGATGAGATCAGTGGTGATACAAATTAATGTGGCTTTCTGGTGTATAATTAAATGGTTTAACATTTTGAAAAATCTGCTAGTGAACCAAATTTTCCAAATGACCAATGTATCATACTCCAAAGTTGTGCTCCAGTAAAAGATCCAATTTAAAATGCAAAACAGATCAATGGAGATTAATATTATCGGATACCGAAAGTTCATTGTCAGATTCCACATCACGATTAAACTGTAAGAAACGACCACTTGCTGAGTTTTGGTGTAGTATCAAAGGACAATACCCATGATCATCTGAAAAGGTAACACTCTCTTCTCCAACTGTGTATCTGGGTGAGCAGGATCCTTTTCACAAACTTCAACCAAAACAACAATTATAATGAACTGAATGCACAAGCAGATATAAATATTTACTTGTCTTCTATTAAGCCAACTACTAAAGAGATTTTCAAAAGTGTCAATATCATCTTTCTCATTGATTTTTTATCTGTTTTGGAAATAGTTTTTGTTGAATAAAAGATATGTACCCTAACATGTAGGTTTTTTATTGCTATTATTACATACATTATTAAATAACTATTTTTAACATTTCTCAGTATTAATTTTTTATTATCAATAGATGCAACCTATGTAAGCAAAAGCTTTTTAGGTGCCTCAGTACTTTTTAGGAGTGAAATGGGTCCTGAGATCAGAAAGTTTGAAATCCTCCGATCTAACGCATAGTCTTTAATACTTAATAAGTAAATATATGAATAAATGAATGAGACTGCTACTGGCAAAAATATGGCTATGAGTAGTGAAAAGGGAAGGGCTGGGTTGTGTGGAAGGCTTCCAAAGGATCATCCAAGGTAGGATATTAGTGGTTCCTGATTAAGGGATTACATAGATGGATGAAATTTTCAAATTATTTTGGAGATCTACATAGAGTGGCTAACTTTTTATCTGGTCAAATAAGGACACTAAAAAAAATAAATTTAAGTCTACCATCTCATTATTTCATAAAATTCAAGATATTTTAATAGGAAAAGAGTGAAAGATATAATCTTGCTGGAAATGACAATCTCTATACTGAATAAATTTAGCTTTATCGAAAGCTGGACTCCTGGTCCTTGTTTTGCTGACTTTCCATGGCCCTGTAGACACTTTGCCCCGTGCCATACTTTGTAACCATCAATCTAGAGCAGAGATTGGCAGCCTTTTTCTGGAAAGGAACAGACAGTAAATTTTTTAGGCTTTACAGGCCACATAGTCTCTGTTGCAACGACTCGACTCTGCCTTTGAGGTGGAAAAGCAGCCGTAAACAAGTGTGTGTGGTTGTGTGCCAGTATAATTTTATTTATGAAAACAGGTGGTGGCTGCAGTTGGCCCATGGCCAGACCCTGATGTGGAGATCTGGGTAGAGGTAGCTGGGTGACCAGGCAGAGGCCATTCCTGCCTGGCTACCGTGGATTCTGGAATGGCCAAAATTGCCAAGGTTACCATCTCCCTGGCAAATAGATGAGCAAAATCTGCTCAAGAAGCCGGCTGGTCCACAGGGGTGCAGAGAGCCTGTCCTTTCAGCCATCTGAGGACTATGGGAGTTGACAAAGTCATTAAGCCTCCCCCAGAAGGGCAATAGAAACCATGGTGAGCACAGCCCCACTGGTGTCCAAGAACCGCAGCCAGATAAAGAGAAGAAAGGCAGGTGAGACAGCCTGTCCACAGTGACAAGAGAGGTAAGCGACAGGCTGCCACTTGAACCTGAGCTCTCAGCCGCATGACACAATAGCTCTAGCACAAGGACACTTCCTTCCATCTTGCTTCACACTCCCATGTGGGAAATAGAATCTCAGCTTGATTTAGAGGTGCATTTAAATGCCCCAATTTCCAGAAAACCCCCAATCCATGACTTTCCTTCAGAACAAAGGGATGCATTCGTAGAAAGCGGATCTCTCTTGCCATCTTCTCCCTTCCAGGGTGTCAAGATTTACCGAGCAGCCCTCTGCCAGTCACGGGGACGTCCTCCCCGCAGCTGCCGATCTGCCGGTCAGATTAGGGGCACGCGCAGATGGTGGCGAAGGCAGGGGAGAATGAGCCACATCGTTTCCGACATGTGAGCACCAGAGCTGCGAGCATATGGCCTGGAAGGCTCTCCAGGAATTTCACGGGACATTTCATGCAAGTGGAGACCGAGGCATTCAGGAACCTGGATCTGAGGAGAGAAAAACAAATTGCAGAAAACATTGCCCTTTGAAAGGCGTACAGTAAATATGACAGAGAAGAGTTAATATCTGTAATGTAAGGAGCTCATTCAAATCATTAAGAAAAAGGTGAAAACCCCAAAAGAAACTTGGAAAATACATAAACCAATGACTCATAAAAGAACCACAAATGACCACTACACATAAAATGAAATTTATCTTTACTGTTAATAAACAAATGCAAATTAAAATATGACACACTTTTACTTATGTTTTAAAAGAATAATACTTAATGCTGGTGAGAATGCAGTGAAAGGAACACTCTTTGTATAATCCTGGTGGACAGGAAAATGGGTACACACCAGCTGGCCATCAATCTGGCAATACGTACCAAGATAGTCATAATCTTCAACTTAGTCGTCCCACTTTTATGACTGTGCACAGAATAAACTAAGATCACCACCTCCCTTTGATGGAACGTCTACCTCTATTCAAAGAATCTGTGCTGCTAATAGCTTTTTCTGACAGTTCCACAAATCATTCATTGTGTACTACAAACTCAAATGCCTCCCTTATTTCCTCCAAAAATGGTGCTACAAACTCATATACACATAGCTTCCTTCCTGTGCAGTATGGGTTTGGGGGATCTCTAAGTAGAACCTGGCATTTATTCTGGGTTGAGTCAACCCATCACTCAATCATTTAGATCCTACACCTGTCATTCAAAACAGCCTCACCTTCTCTCCGCTTAGTGTCAATTCACATGACGTGATCAGCCTGCCACCTGTGCCATCATCCACATTTCCCAGGAGGCAGTGTCACAGGACACAGCTGAGAATAGAGCCCCATGACAGGCCACTGGACACCTCCCTCCCCACTGTCACAGACCCATTAAACAGCAAGTGAAAGTGCTCGACCTGTTACAGATCTGCTTTAACTAGGATTTAGATACATTCCCCTGTCTTGTCCACCTGGTAATCAAGAATGGTAATGTCAAATGTCCCGCAGAAGTCCAGGAGAAGCACAAGTGCAAAGGGCGGGAGGGGAGAGCACATCCTTGCAAGAAACGTCTCCAACTCGGCCTGGCATGCAGCACTGTTTTTTCTAGGTCCCCTCCTGCCTTGGACTCTTACTTCTTCTCCCCCTCCCCGAATCTCCTGCCCTTCCCTGCAGGGCCCTGCCTGCCCACAGTGCCCTGTGATCTAACACTTGGCGTGTGTTAGCTACCCCTGGCTGCTAGGTGAGCGGAAAGGGGTCTGGAATTGGTGTTCAGAGTTGGGGATTGGACGTTTCACTCTACCATTCACTACTACTTGGACAGGACATTTAACCTTTCCGACCCTAAAATCCCTCACCTGCAAAACAGACATGGTATGCTCTGTTCCTCCCACCTCCAAAGGTATTTGTAAAACGTAAATGATACAGTGATCAGCAACATGTCTAGTAAACCCAAGGCCTGTGCAAAGAGAAGCTAATCGGTTAGTGTTACCGCTACCACTACCAGCACATTTTATCCTTGCTATTCAGTGTAGAGGAAAGGCAGCCAGTGCTCATCAAACAGATGGAGGATGGAGGGATCCACGCCAAAGGTGCAGCGGCCTGAGGCTTCTCCCAGACTTTATCAGCAAAACGGATTTGACATCGGAGAAATGACGGGGCCGAGATTCTGGAATCCTTGAGTGTGGGGCCCTGAGAGCCAGCCTGGCTCGCAGCCCTTGTAGATGAGGCAGCCCAAGTCTCAGCGGGGACAGGAATGTGCTGGAGGTCACACCACAGGTAAATGGGAGACAGGGTCCTGGTCCTCTACGGCAGCGCCAGACCGCTCTCTTGTCACCCACCTTCAACGGTGCTCATTTGAGGGGGCTCCAAGGGGATCCCAGGAGGTGAAATTAGAAGCTACAAAAATGTTGATTTTTAAAAATATATGAATATAAAATCCAAGGAAATAAAGCCGTTCTTGAAGGCTCTGCCTGCAGCTCATTAATATTCACTCAAGTGACTCGTCATAGTAGGTTGACATTTTAGGGTGGCAGCAGGGGTAGGAAGTCTGTTCTGCATCTTCACTTCCAGGGAACCTGAGCCAATCTTGAATCTGCTGGGAGAACTTGAGTCCACAGTCCTGTTTCTAGGTGAGGAACCCTGGAGTCATCCTTAATTCTCCCCTTTCTCTTATACCACAAGGCAGAAATCTTTGACTTTTGTTCCCTGGTGACCCCAGAGAGCCTAGGACTGTGCCTGTCTCAAAGCAACACTCAGTGAATCAGGCTGCTGCATGAATGCATCTGGAGAATGAGTCCCCAAGGGGTTAACCTACATTCCCAAGCACTAGGTCACAGGGGCTGCCATGAAACTGCTTCCGCCCTCCTTTCTCTTGTACTCCATCCATAGAATCACAGGATGTTCAAGACAAACAGACCCGTGCAGATCACGTTCTTCCCCAACATCAAAGTCCTTTGATTTCCAACGGGTACGTTTCTTGGCAGCCACACTCAACATTTTCAGTCACTCATCATTCAACAAATATTTGAGGAGTGCTTATTTTATCCAAAGCAGAAAGTTAAGTAATGCAACATCTCTGACCTCCAAATCCCTTTCCACCTCTAACATCCTCCAAGGCTGAGATGAAAATCCGAGTGCTGTTGGTAACCTGCCCACAGCTCCAACCAGGCACGACGTGGGAATCCCAGCAGCAGTGGTTTTTCTGTGGCTTGTCGAGCTCTGATTTTTGTGGGGAAGATATTTTGACCAAGAAACTCCATCTGGCTTAAAACGCTGAGCCCCACACAGGGATGAAGGTGCAGTGTTAGCAGCTCTGCCCGTGGAGCCCTGTTAAACCTCACAGAGTTTCTGAGAGGAGGCTGGGACCTGAGTGCCAGGGTGGTGACAGGTCCCTCATCCTGGGGACACAAGATCCTTCAGGGCTTGGGAGCATCAACATGGATCCATTGAATTCCTCACAATGACATGACTCAAAGCTCAGAGCCACCTCCTTCCTACAGCCTGGTTGGGGAGCCAAGGGTTAGCTATTAGCATCCTTCGAGTGGAAAGAACTCCTGCAAGACTTGTTGTCTTAAAGAGGAGGAAACTCATGTCCAGTGGGATAAAACAGCACCCCCAGCCACAGCTCCAACAGTGGAAGGGACGAGACCTTAGACCTCTGAGTCATCAGTCCACTGCCATGTCAAATGCCACCTGGGCACATAGAAACTCCCTTTTTCAGAGGTAACATGAAGCTGTGTAGTTTCACTCCAAGTTATGAGTGAGTAGCTTCTCTCATTGCTATGTGGTTAGGAAATTATGTTTTTCACTAAGAAAAGGATTAAGTCCATTTGGGGACATCCCTATAATGGAATGTTATACAGCCAGTAAAAATAATATCTTCAGAGAATATTTCAAGGCATGTGACAGTATTCATGCTATCATGCTAAATGGAAGTAGCAGGGGACCAAATCCCAAATGCATAAAAACCCTAATATTGCGGCTGTCTACCACATTCCCTCCATGCTAATGGCATTGATTTTAAGATGCTTCATTGACTTAAATATTTCAGAAGGAAAGGAAACATTAAATCAACTATGAGAAGCATCTTGATATCAGAAACATTAAAATACAAAAAAATTTACATCCAAGTAGAAAGGAAATGTAGCATAAATTTATCACACAAATGCATGTGTGTGTGTGCACGTGCACGTGGGTGTGTAAGATTTCCAAGAAATACACAGGACATTAATAGTGGCTATCTCGAGGGGGAGCTTTTTATTTTATCTATTTTTCTCAGTATTTTTCAATTGTGTTTCTAATGCATATATACTAATTTTACTAATTAGAAAAAAATAAACTTTGCGTGTGGAACATTCAAAGCAAATGTGAGAAAAATGCACTTGACTTTTTGACTTGCCCAGTGCAACTTCCATTCCATAGTCTTTACACTTTTTTTTAGCTCTTCTTTATTTTTTTTTTTTTGCATTTCTCCCCTGTGGTTTCTAAGCACAGTTTAGCATTCTATCTTCCATGAACCATAAGGAGGCTCCCATAACGCCTTTCTCTGCTCCACTGCATTTTATCGGTATGCCAAGGGTTTCAACCAACATTTCTTAGGAAAGTCAGGTGCAGTGTCTTGATGCAGATGCCACAGGGATGTTTAACATCCCACCCTGAACTGCAAGCAGAGTCCTTTGTAAAATGTCCACCAGGGAAAAATGGTCCAGACTCCAGTGCTAAGAGAGTCTTCACTTTCCTTTGAGAAAATGGAATGCATTGGGCTTTTTCTCTAATAATCACAAATCTTTTCTTGACTATACATTCTTTCTTTTTTTCCCTACCTGCTAAGAAACTCAGGGTCCAATGTGAAACTCCGCGGCGATCACTCTGTTGGTGGTTAGGGTGGGACTATTTGTGTGCTTTCCGTCCTTTGCTTCTGATTCTTGAAATGAAAGATTTGATTTTATTATTTGTATTCTTTTGTAAGAAACTACACAAAATTGTTAGAAAAGGCAAAAAGTAAATAAATATACATAATTACGCTTGGTGAAGACTTATTTCTCTGCGAAACCTTTCACATCTCCCCTCTTAGTACCTGCTGTATCTGGCCTATCAACAAATCTTGTCAGTTACAGGTCTAAAATATGTTCACATGTGTCCACTTTCCCCCATCTCCCCTGTCACCCTCCTGGTCCAAGCCACCTGCATATCTGCACGGGACAGTGACAACAGCCCCTCACTCTATGTCTTCTTCATCTTCACTTGTCCCTTCACTGTTCCATTTACCCCTCGTCCACCCAGTAAAAGCCACCCCCATCCTCTCTCCCATCACCCTAATTTACTTCCCTTGTAGCACTTACGATGCTTGGAAGAATCTTCATGTGTTTATTGACTTGTCTGTCTATTTTCTTCTCCTCTTCCCCACCCACAACGTGGAAGCTCTGTCTCGTCCCGTGCTGCATCCTTGGTGCCAGGACAGCACGGTGCACTGCAAGTTCTCAGTATTTTTTGGAAATAATGAAAGATGGGCTCATCTGCAACACCCCTCTAGCCACTGGGCCGTGTGGGGCAGTAACTCCCCTGGCACGTGTTCACATTTTCAAACAATGAACACATCCCTTTTCTGCGGGCCCTTTCCCCTCTCCGCGTGGGGCACGCCTAACCTGGCTGTGGTGGTTGAGTTTCCACCGTCTGCACCACGTGGGAGGTCAGAACAAAGGTCTGGTGAGCGGAGAAGACCACAGTGGAGATGAGGCCCCGCTCAGGACCTCCCTCAACAGGATCAGCATCTCCGGAAAGGTCCAGAGAGGCCTGCGGCTGCACACATTCTCCCAAAGATGATTCCCCATCCTTTCTGATTAATTCATTTGCCAGACATTCAAAAGCCATATTAAAATTCTGTGTCCTGGAGGAGTAAAACTTCCCAAAGAGACCTCACACACTCCAAGAGACTTGTTCATGGAGAGGAATTTTCTCTAAGGCAGTAAGAAATCATGTCCTTCTTTTCTCTGGCTGTCCCCGCCACCAACCTCCCAGGAATCAGACATGTAGGTCCCACTAAGGCCGGAACCCTTGTCCTCAAATTCCCTTTTTGTTGAGAAACCTTCCTGGCTCCCTAGCCTGCAGGAACTCCGCTCTGCTCTTCACTGCCTGGGGCCCAGGAAGACATGTATTTGGGTGCAGGATGAAGCCCCCTAACCCCCTTTCAAAAGAAATTCTACCCAGTTATTCTAGGGACCAGTAACAATCCCTAATTCCTCTTTATATCATCATCTCTTGGGGCCACCAATGCAAATGAGGCCAAGGAATAGCCCCAGGAGACCTGTGGTTTCCAAGCTTAATATGCTAATCACTCTGGTCTCCCCAGATTAACCTCCCTGGGAGATTGTTGGGTCTGTGGCAGCCTTCGGGGTGCAGGCCCTGGAAAAATTTCCCAGTTGTGCCCCAGGAATGTCAGCACTTGGAGAAGAGTCCGAGCAGCTGGAAGGGGAGCATGTTCGAGGCCCAGCCCACCCATGAGCAGGCAGGGGCAGGGTGGGGAGCATCACAGCTTTGTCTTGGGGATGCTTGGGGCTTGGAGACTTTAGATCTCAGAGCATTTGGTGTATGAACCCCCAGTAGCCTCAGCACCCTCTTGCCACCCCACCCCCACCCCCAAACTCCTGGAAGGTGGCTCCAATTCAGGCTTACTGATTTGGAGGGCTTCAAAAGCATTCTAGGAGGCTAGCGCTAAACTTATTCTGTCCCCATTTTACAGCTAAGGCAGCTGAGGCAGAGGGAGTTGTGCAGCAGCATAGGAGACCAGCCGAGTCCTCTTGCTTCTGCTGGCCACACTCAGAGGCCGCCCTGATCTGGGTATGAGATTTCCATTTCCCTCCCGCTGCCTGCAGGGCCCGGCTAAAATCTGTGTCATACACATGTATGAAATATTTAAGCCTCTCCCGAGGAGCCTCATGTCACTTCTAAATCGATTTATTCTAATCTAATCTTCATCTGCCATGGTTTTCTGGGCCAGCGCCATCACGGAAACCTCTTGGCAGGTGAGCGGGGCTGGAAACACAGGGCATTTGTTTTTAATGGTTCCCCTGCAGCCAGAAAGGTCCACACACACCAGGAAATATGACTGGTCCTTGGAAGTGGCCCCGATGTACTCCGAGATCCGCACAGATGGGCAGTGGCCAAACCGTGAGCATGAGTTGTCAGGAGGCCCTTAAAACCGTAACAAGCGCCGAGGTGAAGTCAGGAAGGCCGAGGTGCCCGCCGGCGGCAGAGGGAGGGCCGGGACAGGCCTGGCAGGAGCACGGGTCAAAGTTGGTCGTCGTGGTCCTAAGTGGGCTTTTAATAGCTTCAGCTGTAAAAGGCACCATTTCTCCATCTCTGCCTGGGCCTCGATAGCATTCTCTTTTCCCAGCTCCTTTTATTTCAACAGGGAAGCTCCAAAATGCAGAAACCGGCCTCACCTTGCTCTTCCATCAAGCACAGCCCCAGAGGCAACTGGGCCCAAGGCACAGGAAGCCTCCGGAGACCTCCTGGTGGCTGCAGTGCCCAGTGTGCGATGTGCCAGGGAAGGGGAGCTGTGGGAGCCCCTCCCGCTGGACCCAGGACTCTCTGACCAGAGGTTTCCGCTATACAGAGCAGTCCACTCCTGCTGGGCCATGGCCAGCTTTTCCAGCCAGAATCCCCACTGGGCCCCCATGCCTGGGCCAGTCATGACCAGGGCAGGAAGCACATCCACAGCTCTGCCCCAGGGGCGGGTGAGGACAGCCCCACATCAAACAGACTGCCTGGCAGAAACAAGCCCGGGACTTTGGAGTCCAACTCCCCACGCTGGACCATCCCAGCTCATACGCTGGGGCTGCCTCTGCACACAGTCTCTGCCAACACACAGTCCCTCGAATTCTCCCTGCTGGGTGTGGGGGTTGAAGTCCCCTCTTGAAGCCCACCCGAGTGAGTGCAGTGTCCCTGACATCCACTGTGGCAGGCTCGGGGACTCTCCCAAACTGTCAGGAACCCGATGCTTCTTCCCCTGAGTAGAAATTTAATGTTGGAGAACATAGGCTTGAATAGAATACGGTGGAATGGAGTTAAAATGTCATCTCTGGCACATCCTGGCTGTGTGATATCAGGAAATCACTTCTCGGGGCCTTAGTTTTTCTATCGGGAAAATGGGTATGATAGTACTAACCCTAGCAGAGAGTTAATGAGATGGTTCACAGAGATGCTCCATGCACTGCCTGGCAACAGAAAGCCTTCATGCACAGCCGAGGCTATAGGTGTCCCTTTGCGGCACTCGGTCTGGTTCTCCTCTCCTTTAAAGGCATTTGGAGGACATTCCTGCCTTGTGCAGTCTCGGACTACTGGGCATTTGGCAGTGACCAGTGTCACCTCCAGTGTAGGGCCCGTAAGAACAGGAGTGCTTTTAACACCGTCTCTCCCCACTTCCTTGGCGAGACCTGAAGCCACTCGTTCCAACGGCGACATCACTAGATGATGGAGCCTTCACCAGCCTGGATCTCCGAGAGAGTACGCGGAGCAGAGCCCTCCATCAGCTCCTACAGATCCCGACATGTGAGCTAGAAATACACCCTTATGGTGTTAAGCCACCAAGACTAGTTACTTCGGTATAAATCAGTGTATCCTGATGAATACACCATCAAACTCTCCTACCCCCAAACCAGCACCAGGACTTTGGTCTTTGGACATAGGGCTTGGATGCCCTGCACCTTCCCTCAGCCCTTCATCACCCCCAGTGAGCCACAGCCCTTGATCACCCTCCCTGCTGGCCCTCATTGCTGAGGTCTGAGCAAGCTTGGACCCTGCTGGACCCAGACCAGGGCGCAGGGCAGCAGGAGAAGCCCGGGAGGGAGAGTGCTGTCTGGGGCTCCACATGGACCCGCCCGTCAGGGGCCAAAGTGCTCTGTTTGACTCAAAGCCCGGGGCAGCAGAGGTGCCTGGCACAGACTGGCCGCATCCCCCTGCCCACCCCCCGGCACCACGGTCCTAAACTCCTTCCCAAGAAGATGCAGAGTGAAGTCACACCAACACCTCATCTCCTCTGAATCAGCCAAATTTTCACTCCTCTGATGAGCTCTGGAAGCTAAAATAGGCAGAATTTTCTGTGGGCTTGTAGAAAGTCAGAGCTGGAGGGACCGTCCACACCGGTTACACTGCACAGCGTAGGAAACTGAGGACTGAAGAAAGGATGGGGCTGGCCTGGTGGCAGTGACAGCCGTGAGACCAGAATCCTGCTGCCCGTATAAGCACTGAGCACAAATGGCATCAAATTGGATGTTTCTGGAATCTGAGGTTTGCTTGGCCACAGCTAAGCAGCTTAGCTAAGGAGGTGGCCTCCACTGATTGGGGAGTGATGTCCATTTTCAAAGGTCCACAGGCTCCTCCTAGCCAAGGAGGGAACCCAGAGAGTGCACCCACGTGGCTGTGCCTGCCAGGGTGCCCAGTAGGGCACGAGCCCTCTGTGGGCTCAGCAGGGAGGCTTCGGGTGGGTCCTCTGCCCTCACCCCCACCCCGATGTTCTCTGCCCAGGCTCTGGTTTGTTTCTTTCAGAAATGAAAGAACACAAGCATGAAAGACTCTGAGGCAGGAAAGGGCCTTGAAGACCATGACCAGATGGCCTCACGGTGGCCTCTCCATGGCCCATTCACCAAGCGGTCATTGAGCCTCTGGCTAGAGCCCTGCTGTGATGGACAGCCCACTACTTCCCACGGTGGTCACTCTGCCTTGGACTTTGTCTTGGTATCTACATGGGATGTCCCCTCTCTGCTCCGGATCTGCCCTCTGGGGCCATGCTGAACCTCACTACCTCTTGACGGCCCTTCTGGATGGAGAACCCCTTGTGAACCTTCTCCACTCTGGCATAAACAGTCCAAGGCTATCAGCTGTCTTCATGGAACTTTGTGTCATATCCCCTCTAGCCGTCTTGCTCCAGCGGCAGGGGTGTCGCCTGGGATCGTGTAGAAATGCAGAGTATCAGGCCTACCCCAGACCTCCTGTACCCAAATCTGCAGCTGAACAAGATCCCCAAGTGCTTCCTGGGCGTGTTAAGTGTGGGAAGCGCTGACCGAGATGCCTCACATGGTCCACGTGGCTCTTAGAGTAAGGGACCCAGAACTCAGCTCACTCCCAGGTACACAGGGCAGGACTCTCAACTCTCTCCTCCCAAGCATTCTTTAGAGCTGATGACACCAAGGATCCTGGGTCCACTCAGATCTCAGATCTGTCTTCACAGGAACTGTTCCCAAGGTGCATCTCCCACCCTGGGTGGGGAGGAGTTGGCTTGTGCTTGCTCAGGCGTTGACACTTAGATTTGCCCAGTTAGACACCATTGTTCTTTCATCCGTGTCTTGTCTACTATTTAATCCACCAGTTTTCAGAACTGCCTGCATATTAAGATCACCTGGTGGACTTTTAAAAAACTCTAATGCCAAGACCCCATCCCAGAAGACTTGAATAAGCTCTGTGGGGAGTGTTTGGGGTATTACATGGGCAATGTATCTGTTAGCTGCTGCCCCAATATTGCTGTGTAACAAACAGCCACAAAAATCTCAGAAATACAACAATGGACACTGTGTGTTGGCTGATCTAGGCCGTGGAGGCTTGATGGCTCTCTCAGCCTGTGGAGCTGTGCTAGTTGTGCCTCTCTCTGCAAGTGTGGGGGTAGGGTGACCAGCTCATCCTAGTTGGCCCAGAACGTTCTCAGATTTAGCACTGACAGTCCCATGTCCCAGGACACCCCTCAGCACTGGGAGAACCAGGATGGGTGGGTGGCCATCTGTGGTCAGCTTGGGGAGTTCTGCTCCCCACGTCTCATACTGCTTGGACCAGCAGGCTAGCCAGGGCATGCGCCTTTTAAGACGTTGGCAGAGACTCAAGAAAGCAAGCGGAAACAAGAGAGACCCTGGTTCAGACGGGCACACTGTCACTGTCCACCACAGGTCAGCTTCTCAGCCATGTCGGCCAAAAGCCTCCAGTCCCAATTAAGCTCCATCCTTACAGATTTATCCTCACTCAGGCTCTTACCATCTCTCTGGATCTCTATGCAGGCGTCTGGTACGTTGCCCAAAGCAATGAGCCCAAAGCGAAGGGGCAAGGACAACATTCCCCCGTGATGAGGCCATGGCAGGCATGTGGATGCGGAGAGGGGTAACTGGGGCCAATCATTCCACCTCCAGCAGGCAGAGCGATTCTGGCTACCAAGTGTGGATGACGTAACTCCTTCCTGGCTCGTGACTGTCCCTGGGGAGCCCCGGCCCAGGCCCCGAGACCTTCTCAACCTGCCCGCATCCTGCTCCTAACGCACCATCTGCTCTGGTGCCACGCTGCTGTGTGCTTTAACTCTCTCCTTCTCCTGCTCCTTCTTCATCAAGCATTTAGGGGTGTCTGGACAGGGAGAGATGGTCTTGTGTCGCCCCATACGCCATCTAGACCAGAGATCTCCTGTGCCAAGTAAATTTCAACTAACAAACTTGGCCCCCTTCAGTCTGGCAGAATCTCAGTCTTGGATCGCGATTCATTCACACCCCAATACCTTCCCGGCTGCCTCCAGTGCTGCATCCCTGCCATATTTCTCACATATCATAACCTAGGTGTCACCTAAGGCCTTTGAGCCCTGAATATTTAGGCGCAACTTGGCTGCAACCCCCAGCTCCACGAACTGTAATAGTCCGCAGATCGTCTGCCCTTGACCTCTTCCTGCTCCCAGCAGAGGCGTGCAAATGTCTCCAGACCAACCTGGTGCCCCCAGAAGCTCACACGTCCTAAATGTAGTAACTCTGCTGAGGCCACCGCAGAAAGGACGGGTCACAAGGCAAACCTCACAGTCTACACAACACCTCTGAGCCCTGGTTCCCACACTGAGTCCCTTCCTCCCTCTCCTCCCCGGCCACTCCCACAAAGCTCCTCTTTGTTCCTTCTGTTGGGTCCCTCCACCTCCACTCCAGTCTGTGGGGATCTCAGCTTTTGTCCAAAGAGGTATTTAGGGCAATGTTTCTCTCGTCTCATTACATGTCAATTATTTCTGACCATGTTTTAGGTCCCTGGGCTCTGTCATTCCCCAGCCACCCAGCAAGCGTCTGGGCTCTGATCCCAGTTAAGTGCAGTAAAGCATGAAGAATGCATAGGACTTCCAGGGAAAAAATGTAAAAGACCTTCATTACTTTAAAAGATGATGTGGGCTGACTCACCCTGCACCCCTAAATTTATGACTAAGGTCTCCACAAAACAGGAGAGAAAAGATGCTGACCTGTACCCAGGCTGGGTGCCCGCCAGCCTCACTCTGAAGACCCTCCCCCAGTGGGCCCCCCGCCAGCCATAGATTCGGAGGGCAGCGTGGGGCTCGGTGCCTGAGACGCGGAGTCAGGTCCTGGCCCTGCCAACTTAGAAGTTGACTGTGCCTGGGCAAGTCCCTTACCCTGCCAGGACCTTGCTGTCCCCAGTGGTGACACCCACTGAGCAGGGGTGATATGGAAGGTATGTCCAAGAAACGGCATCAGCAGAGGCGCCCCAAAACCCGGAGAGCTCCACACCAGCATGAGGTGCTGTTCCTCCTATTTGTTGAGCTCAACAAATGCTGGCTGATTTCAACACCGCCTCCCTCCAGTAAGTCCCTAACTAGGACAGAGATCCACTGTCAAAAAAACTGCATGTCTCATCCCCAAGCCAAATGGAATGGGTTTCTGGATGGGCCCTGCTGTTGGCATAGGAAGGGCCTGTCTGCCTTCCTGGCAGAGCTGAGCGAGAGGGCGGGTTCTGCCTCCCGCTCCCCGGGCTCCTGGGGCTCTGGGTGTCCGTGTGCAGAGGCCAGGCAGCTGCAGGCAGGAGGGCAGGGAGGTTTGAGCAGCTGGGCTAAGGTCAGGCACGGAGGCCTGGACTCCGCAGAGACAGCCAAATGCCCGGCCCAGCTGCCACCGCCTCTTGCTGGGCCCCTGCGCAGGAGGCAGAAGCTGGCGGCCGGGCTGGCAGGCTCCCCCTGCAGCTGCGAGGGGTCCCGGCCCGGGCCTGCCGTCCCCTGCTGCTCTTTCCGCTACCCCCACCTAATGGCTCTCTTTGCTTCTCTGCCTCCCTCTCCTCACTCTCTCCCTTGTTCTGCTCCTTTTCTCTCTCTGTCTCTGTGTCTCTCTGTCTCTGTCATCTGATGTCATCTTTGTTGTATTTTTATCCTTTCAGTTTCTTGGGCTCTCTTCCTCTCCTTGTCTCTGGAATAAAAGTTGAAGGGAGAGGATAGGCCTTGGGGCCCAAAAGGAATCCCAGACAAAATTGAGCCAGGATCCTGCTATGGTTTGAAAGCTCACATCCCCCCCAAATTCATATTTTGTCACCTAATCCCCAGTGCGCTGGTATCAAGAGGGGGGAGCCTTTGGGAGGTGACTAGGTCATGCGGATGGAGCCTGCTGAGTGAGACTTCTGCCCTTATAAAAGAGGCCCGAGGGAACCGTTTGTCCCTTCTGCCATGTGAGGTCACAGCTGGAAGGCACCACCTATGAACAAGAAGGTAGACCCTCACCAGACGTGGCATCTGCCAGCCCTTGATCTTGGACTTCCCGGCCTCCAGAGCTATGGGCAATAACTTCGCATTGTTTATAAGCCACCCAGTCTACGGTGTTTCATGGTAGCAGCCCAAGGGACCTAGGACAGATCCCACTCTGTCCCATTCAAGACAGCCTCAGGAGGGTGAGTTGGGGTCCTGGAAGCAGGCTCAACTTTAGGATTGGAGGCAACATTGGCCTATGGGTTTCTTTGAAGACATCCGCAGAGAGTGAAGCTGGGGCCCCACTCTTGCCCAGTTTGCACTAACACCGCACGTATCCTCCACCCACCAAGCATTCCTTGGGCCTTTTCTTAAGCCCAGAGCCTGTGCTGGAGCTGGGAGTGAGGAGACATGAGGCAAGGACCCTGCTGGGACAGTGTCCCCACACGCAGGCCAGGTACCAGTTAAATGAGCGACTACATGGTGTGATGCACCCTGCACCCAAGGCGTGTCCAGACGGTAGGGCTGGGACAGATTCGAGCAACCTGTGCACCCTGGGGCTGAGCTTAGAATGACTCAGAGGAGTTTTAAGGCCAAGAAGGAGGGAGGATGTCTCAGACAGTGTGTCTGGGGGACAGGGGGCATTTGCCCGGGCCTAGACGAACGGGAGCGAGGGGGTATGGTGGGCGAGACTGGGACAGGGGCTTGCAGTAGCTCACACCAGCCAGGGGCAATGGCAGCCCACGAATGCCAGGAGCCACAGGGCCGGTGGGGAGGCCCTGTTCTTCTGTGAGATGGGGAAGGCGATCCTTCCCTCTCCCCCTGCTTCTGTGAGCAGGAGAAGTGAAGAAAGAGGCTGAGTCGACATGCTGTCTGCCAAGCGGGAGGGGGGCGGGCGTGGGCTTGGCTCTCAGCGCTGGGAAAGGGCCTCATTATGAGCGAGTTTCATTCAAAAGGGAGGTTGCCATGGACCACACAATGGGGCTGAGTTTCCGCGTTAAGAGGAAAAGCTCGTTTTAACATGGCTTCTTCTGTAATTGGGAGAAGGAGGAGGTGGCTGTGAAGCCAGAGGACAGAATATTAGAGGAGGATGAAATAACAGGGGTGTCTCTAGCAAGTTGACTTTGTCCCCACTTTGGGGCAGTTCCCCTGTCCCCTGAGCCCGCCCCAGTACCCCTATCCTTGCCCAGGTGTGTATGCACCTGGTGCCTCTCTCCCTCCCTGCTCCAGACGGGCTCTGAGCTATGGGAATGAACAGATAGCCAAAGCTGTCATTGTACAAACTGGGAAACTGAGGACATGATGGGGAGGATGGTCACCCAAGGTTGCAGAATATGCTAGAGCTAGCTCTGTGACCATCTGTGCATCTGTCCCCTGCAGGGGTGGTGCCACTCCTGGCTCCCTTTGAGGGTGGGAGGCGTGTGGCTTGCTAGTGGATCTTGAGCGGGAGCCGGTGACCTGAATGCCATGTATGCACAGGAGAGGCCGGGAAATCCAAACACTGAAGCAGAAGCCGCTTCTAAGGTCCGCCTCTCATCTCTGTGACAGGACCCCTTCGCCGTCACTCTCATTCCCACTTTGGTCTGTACAGCTGCCCTGTGAGGACAGTCAGCATGTCGCATCCCAGATGAGGAAACTGAGGCTCAGGGCGGGTAGGGGTCAGAGTAGAGCCCCCAAGCTCTAAAGCTTATGCCTTTTCTCCCCACTGTCAGATATATGTGCATATTTGCACTTGAGCATTGTACACATGATGTGGGAAGAAATAGTGTGTATGTATTTGTAATACACACACACACATACATGCACATGTAATACACATGCATGCATGTGTGCACACACAGAGTTTTTAAATCTCCACTGGCTCTCCTTGCACAGAAAATTAGTATATTGGTGCAGTCCCTAATCCCTTTCATTTGGATGCAAGCAAATGACAGGATCAGTCTCCATCACTGCCATGGCTAAACCCCAGGGCTCTCCCTGGTGCCTTGAATAAGAGTCGAGATGACCCACTTTCTCCAGCTATTCCCTGTCTCCGGGCTGCTTTGGCTGGGAAACTGTCAGTCTGGTAAATATCACAGGCTTAGCAGGGGGGTGGTTCTGCTCCCAAGGCTGCCCCTGTTCGGCCGCCCAGCCTGGCTTATAGGAACAAGCCCCAGGGTTCTGCCTCAAATGCTAAAGTTCAGCTGCCCGTATGCAGACAGGGCCTGTCTGCCCAGCACGCCGTGTCCTCGGAGATGTCCGCATACACACCGAGGGCGCTTACTGCCCCCACAAGCATTTTCTGGGTGCCCAGTCTGCACTGGCACAAGCACTCGAGACAGGAGCTTAAAAGGACCCAGGGTCTGCCCTCGTGAAAGGAGATGGTCACGAAAACAAACCCAGAAATAAACGGCGGAGCAAGCCAAGTAGCCTCTGAGCACAGACGAGGGAACAGTTAGTTCTGCGGGGAGGATCGGGGAAGGCTTCTCAGAAGTCTCTGGAGTGGAGACTGGAATGCAAATTAGAACATGCCACATGGAGAAGTGAAAGGGCACCCCGTGCGGAAGGGACAGCATGGGCCAGGGCAGAGAGGCAAGGAACGGCAAAGGCAACGTGAACAGGACTGGCGCAGGGCAGCCGGAGCTCTGGACTCCAGAAGAGGAGGGACACCTCTGTCCTCCAGACACAGGACAGAGGACGCAGAGCAGAGTTGTAAGTGGGAGAGCCGCAAGATCCAGGCAGACCGTCAACAGGCCCGGCCTCACCTGGGACCACTGTGCCAGCCCATACCTGAGCCTTTTTCTACATTCCCTGATCCCACCGACGGGCGCTTTGACCCTCCCCTCCCTTTCCTAGAATTTTCCTTCCCATTGAGTAGGGAGCCTTTTCTCCCAGACATCAGACGGCACTCTGTGTGAATGCTGGTAACTGCGACCCTCCCTGCCGGGGCACTTACTAGAGGCAGAAGGGAGGGAAGGGTACCCAGCATCCTCAAAGGCTGGTGCCTCAGGGCACAATGCCAGCCTTTCCAGTATTCTCTCCGAGTTTTGCAAGGGGAACAGACCCCAGGTCTGACTTTTGACCTTTAGTGCGCACAGCTGTTTCTATCAACCTTGGCTCAAACCTCCAGAAGCCAAGGTGGATAGAAACAGCTGTGCATGCCTCTGCGTTGCGGGGGCCTTCCTGGACTGAGGGCCAGCCCCCCCTAAGACCCCCGGGGGATGGATGGCTACCTCTGAGCCTGGAGCCAGAGTGCTGTCTCTCTGCAGGTGACCGCAAAAGCTGTTCCATTCTCTAAGGCATCCTCACCACGGCAGACTCAGGGGCGTGCAAGTACGGTGGGAACAGGCTGAGAAAAGCTGTCCCAGGGACAGCCTGGCCCCAGTGCCCACTGGGAGAGGCCTTCAGGTGCTCTGGTCCCTCGAGTGGCCACCGGCCCTGCACATTCTCCTGCTTCTGATGGAAGCCGGAGGAGCCACAGGAGGCCTGGAGGGAGAGTCACTTGCTTTCTTAAATCAGCTTTTATAACTTGAGTGTAAGGAACCACAGCACTGGAAGATACGCTTTTGGATAAATGCAGACACCTGTGCAACCACCGCCACAATTAGGGCTCAGAACATTCCCTTCACCCCTAAAATCTCCCTCCTTCCCCTTGCATTCGGTCTCTACCTCCACCTCTCACCCCAGGTAGCCACGCTCTGCCTTCTGTCACTCTGGATTAAATTGAACTTTTCCAGAGTATGGTACAGTTTCACACGCTATAGTTTTGTATGACACAGTGTCTGTTCTTCTGTGTCTGGTTTCTCATGCCCTGGATCCTGCTTTTGAGATCCCTCCTTGTTCTCTCTCTGAGTCATTCTCTGCTTTACATTGCTGAGTGGTGTTCCATTGCATGGCCACACAAGTTTGTTTATCCATGCACCTGTTCTAGGACAGTCAGGTTGTTTATAGTTTTTTGGATTATATGAAATAAAGTGGCTATGAACATTCACGAAACAGGATTTTGTGTGAGCATAGACTTTTACTTTTCTTGCACACATACATAGGAGTGGAATTCTAGATCACAGACAATGGAGAAAGTGCTGCTCCGCTTGCCAAAGTGGTGGGGCCCCCCTCCACCCCCACAATGTAGGAGAGTTCTAGTTCCTCCTCACCTTCACCAACGCTTGATGTGATCGGTGTAGTTAACGTTAGCCATTCTACTGGGAGTCTTTTGTTGTGGTTTTAATTGACATTTCCCTGATGACTAGTGATGTGTCTTCCCACATCCAAGTTTGAGTCTCAGGCCTGCCACTTTCTAGCTGCACGCTTGCACAAGACTCTTAAGCACCCTGTGTCTTATTCTCCGTGTCCAGAAAAGCCAAGTGCCAACCCCTGCCCCGTGTCCATCACTGGGCCTTCGTAAAGATGGCATCAGGTCAGGTGTGTGTGCCAAAGACTGCAAAAGTATTTGCAAGGTGTGAGCTCCAACTTGCTCTTCTCATATCCCTCAGCTCATTGTCTCCTTTTACATCGATCTTCGCACTGCACTAGCCTCCTTATCAGTTGTCCTGACTCTAGTCTTCCCTCTGTCTCATCCTCCACGTAGCAGCCAGGGTGGTTTATCTATGGCACCTGCCAGAACTTGGCCTTCTTTTGTGCTTAAAACCATCCCCTGGTCTTCCCACTGCGAAAGGTTCCATTTCATTCTTTCAGCTAATAACATGGATTGGAAACCTGCACGGGTCAGGCACTCCTCCACATACTGGGAATAAAGGGTTAATCAGAGTAGACAGTTTCTGCCCTTTACAAAATGAACACCCATTTTCCTTACTTTATGCAGGCAACAGAGGCCCATAGACGTGAATGGGCAGCCCCAGACCACACAGCAATCTGCAACAGAGCAGAGATTAGAACCAGGTCCTTGCCCCAGTCCTGAGATCTTTCTACCCCTTGCAGCACCCTCCCTACCCCCGGTCATTCTCTCAGAGCCACAAAGGGCCAGAGCCAAGGGGAGGCAGCCTGTAGGGTACACCATAGTGGTGTCCCTCTCGTGCGGTGCTGGGGGAAGCTTCATGAGGACCCCTGAGCTCGCGTGCCCCTTTCTTCAGAAGTGCTGGCATGCATAATCACCTCTTGTCGGAGCGCAGACCTGGGACAAGTCGGTAAGTGGTGCTGCTTGCTCCTGCCTCCTTTCCCCGAGGCACCTCTTGATTTCCAGCCTGTGAGATGTTCTGTCTGCTAAGAGAAGGGGCAGAGCGCAATCTCGTAAGGTTGCTTGTGGCTGTCAATCTCCCTTTAAACAGGAAAGCATTGCACGGTGACATTTAAAGAGGGCTCTGTTCTAAATCCCAGCCTGCGTCCCCACCACTTACAAGCTCCCTTGGTTATTCAAGACTCAATGCCACAGAATGTCAGGGATGAGAGTGGGACTGATGGGGGTGCCTGAGTCCAAGAAAGGGGAACAGACTTGCCAAAGTTCATGCATCAAGCAGAGAGGAGAAATGCAATTAGAAATTCAGATCACCCACATCTAACTCCATATCCTTTTCTGTATCCCGGCGTGGCTCTCAAGAATTAAATGCTAGTGGCATCCCATGCTTTCCCCAGAAGCCCAGATACCACCTAGCAACCTGTCCCTGGGCTGGGGAGGAACCTCCTCCAACGGCTTTCCTTCCCCTTCCTTCCCTCACTGGGCCGTGCAGCAGTCAGCGTGCAGCAGCAGATCACAGACACCACGCGGGCTGGTTCATCCAGAAAGGGATTTAATACAGGGAGCTAGGTGCTTATTCCGTCACGGAAGGGCTGGAGGAGGAGGCTGCAGGCTCAACTCCCAGGAATGAGGCCCAGAATGTCACGGTCAAATCTACTCGCCTCCACAATAATCAAAAAGCTGGGGGCCCCAAATGTTGTTCCCAAAAACCGCATTGTCTCTGCTGTGACCTGGTGATCAGACCCTGTTGTCCCAGGCACTGGCTTCAGGCTGCACTGCCTCAGAGCACAAGCCAAGAGGGGGACTGTGACATCTGCCATTAGGCGCACAGCTTCCTCTAGGAAAGGCATATCCCTTTTGCTATATTCAAAAAAATCTCTTTGACCCTCTGTCCAAGCTGGTGCAGAGCTTCCTTGTTATCTATTCTGAGTCTGTGTCTTGGGCTGTAAGCTCGTGAGAGGAGGCGAGGTGCCAGGTGGAGCTCAGGACAGAGCGGGAACCTGGACTCATGCAGAGCCCTTCCAAAAAGTGCAGCCCAGTGGTTCAGAGCCTGGGCTCTGGAGACTTCTGCCTGGGTTGACCGCCTGACCTGTGTGGCCCCTGGTGACACTGACCATTCCTGCTTCTTGGATTCCATATCTATGCAATAGGATGTTAATACCAGTACCCAGAAAGAACTTAGAACGATGCTCCACACAGAGAGAGCAGTTAATTAATGTGAGCTGTAATTCCAAATTTTCCAGCTTTGTGGCCTAATGCAGGTTATTTGAAGTCTCTTGGTTGCCTGAGCACAGATCGGGTAACCTGGGCACTGTTGCCACTTGGAATCAGATAATTCCTTGCTGCAAGGGGCTGTTCCATGCATTATAGGCTGTTTAGCAACATCCCTGGCCCTTACGCACCAGATGCCAGTACCATCCTCCCCTCTCCCAAGTTGTGACAATTGAAAATACCTCCAAGCATTGTCCTGTGGGGGACAAACTCTCCCCTGGCTGAGAACCACTGCTGCAGAAGATGGGGAGAATTGTCTGTGTTCATAGCACTGCCATGCAGACTAAACTAGGCAAGGGATGTGACAGCTGTTTATAACCTGGAGGTCATCTCGGTCACCTACTCCTTGAGTAGTATAGAATAAAATTGGCTCAAACCTACCTCATATCCTGTAGGAGATTCAATGTCCTCCCACGATTCCTGAAAATTCTTGAGAGTCGGCATTCATGGTCATTTCTTGCTTCAATTTCCTGTTTCTGAAAAACTATTGGTGCCCCACTTTCTTCTTTGTACTTTGGATGGCCCCTAAAGTGGAAGATAGACCCTTTCCTTTATTTCCTCAAAATATTACTCACAGAAGCAGGTGAGCAAGCCAGGCCTGCCCTGAGGGCCATGGCAATGACAACCTGGTCTGCTGGGCCACTGGGTGTGAGTATTAACTATCCCACAGGGAAGTAAGTTCTCACAGCCACCTGCCCTGTTCCCACCATGCCACTTGCCTCTGTCTCTCAGGATTCTTCTAGGTCTCCCTTCTCAGCCTCCTCCAGGACCTCTGCAGTTGAGCCCTCTGCTAGCTGCCCGGCCTCACAACCAGAATGCCCTTCACCTCTGCTCTCTCTGCAGGGCTAGGGTGCAGGGAAGCACCCTCCCCACCTTCCCCGAAACCATCACGCCCACTACACATGCAGAGGATTGCTGGCCAGCATGGAACACAGGCAGATTTATCACCACATTGGTGAACTCAAAAACAAGAAGGAAAAATCCTCCCATGCCAGAAACAAAAGAAAATTCAAAAGCAGAGCAATGAGCAAGAGCTAACATCAAATGGCCCACAGAGGTATAAGAGCGGGATAAAATGTTCCCGTTTTACTACCATGAGGGATAAGGGGCCGAGGCAACAGGCCCTGTGTGCAGAAGAGGCTGGGAGTGATCTTTCTGCTTCAAACCAGGAGCCTGGAAAACCTGTCCCTCCGGTAAAATGAAAACACAAAGCCACCAGCCACCACTCACAAACGCGGGCCCACCTGCCCAGGCCGTGAGTGAGAAAAGAGACGCTGGAGAGAAATCTGAACTCTAGACCTGCCCTGCATGCACCGGAGGGCCCTAAATCTGTGCTTCTCACCAGGTACGAGGCCCCACGGAAAGTAATTACGACAAAACCTGCCCCGGTCCAGGGAAACCCTTAGGGCTGCGGCAGAGATGAGTGTGAGGCCTGAACCTCCCAGATGGGAAACAGCACTTTCTGAAGATGAGGTCAGGGCGGAAATCCATCAGGCAGGGGAAGAAAGTGGAGTCCAGGGCGAGGATCCCCAACCGTGTCCAACAGGAGTCTAGAGGGAGAAATAGCGAGATGGGGAGAAGCAATGTTTGAAGAGGTGTTAGCGGATGGTCTGCCACGATGGGAGAAATATAGGAGTTCTTATATCAAAAATTTAGGTTGAGTTCCAAGCAAGGTAAGTATCAACAAATACAACATTTGAAGGGCGGAATCGACATATAAGCAGCTGATGAAACAAGCAATAGATGTAGAAGGATATTATTGAAGATATAAAAGAATAAATAATAATATATTCAAATAAGACTTGGGAGGAAATGAGGTAAAGGAGGTAAGCTAACTTCCTGTTTTTTCTTGGTGAAAAAATCTCCTTATAATTCATAAAACAATATTGTACATAGTTATAAGGCAACCACTAAAGGAACTTAAAATACTCCATAAACCTTCCAAATTATTAGGGGGAAAACCAATACATAAAGCAAACCAGGAAAATGTAGACCATGAAGTAAAAGACTTTTAAATGAAGCATTAAAACCAGAGCAAATAATAAAAAATAATATGATAGAACTGAGACCAAATATATGCTGTTCATAGCATTAAATATGATGGGGTAAACTCATCTGTTATTTTTTAAAATACTCATATTTTTTAATCAAAGAGTGAAACAACAAATATAGGCTTGTGGGAGATGCCTCTTATTCACCAATTAAATCTTCACAGCCTTACCCCAGATTTCTGCCAGGCCGAGACAGTTCCATGGGCTTGGGCTGACTTCAAGCAGGCAGTGCCTAGATGCCACAATCATGGGGATCTTTCCCCACTGGCCCTGGGCTCCCCCAGTGCAGGTGGGGGCTCTCAGGGTCCACCCATTGTGCAGCTTAGAAGTGTGGGGGCGTTAATACCCCCAGAGGAAACACTCAACCAATGTTGAATGAAATCCATCTATGAGGAGAGGTTCAGCCCCATTAAGTCATTAGGGAAATGCAACTAAGCCCCAAGTTGTGATACTGCTCTACACTCATTTTAGGGTCAAAAATCAGAGACCATCAATGGAAAGGGACAAAGAGACTATGGACCAACAAAACCTTTTATATGTTACAGTGGAAATGTAATAGGACTCTGTTAGAAAGTGCCTTGGCATTATCTTATAAAATTAAACGTTTCCATAGCACGTCCATATCTAGATGTATTCTCAAGGAAAAATCTTGTAAATGTACCCTAGGGGAAATTAGTGAGTATATTCACAGAAGCATTCTTCATCACAGTAAAACCAGGGTGACAATCAAAATATCCATAAACAGGATAAATGCTAAATGAATTGTGACATAGTTACACAATGGAATATTATATCGCAGTTGAAATAAATACACCATTGCCATGTGCAACAATATGGCAGTATCTACAAATATGATACTGAGTGGAGAAAGTTAAGTATCAGAAGATAAAACACTGCCTGAAATAAAATAAAATACACTTTTATTAAATTTATTAAAAGCAAATGCTGAATAATATAAGTTTTGGAAGAATAATGATAGATGCAACAAAACTACTTCCAAAACAGGGGTGGGACAGCTACAATCACACTTAATGGTGAGAAGCTTTCTCTTAAGAGGATGTCTGCTTTCAACACTTCAACATTGTATTGAAGATTCCAGCCAGACAAATTAAGCAAGAAAAATAAATAAAGGGCATCCAGATTCGAAGGGAAGAAGTAAAGCTGTATCTATTTGCAGATAGCATGATCTTCTATACAGAAAATCTTTAAAAAATTCACTAACAACCCATTAGAATTAATAAATGAGTTCAGGAAGGTTGCAAGATACAAGATCAATATAAAAATTAATCATATTTCTACTAGCAATACTAGAATTGCTAGTAGCAATTGCTAATAAACTAGCAGTAAACAATCCATAAGTAAAATTAGGAAAGCAATTCCATTTACAATACCATCAAAAAGAACAAAATACTTAACAATAAATTAAACAAAAGAAGGACTGGATTTATATGCCAAAAATCCAAAACGTTATTGAAAAAAATTACAAAAGATCTAAAAAATGGAGAGACATCCCATGTTCATGGATTGGAAGACAAAATATGTCAAAGATGGCAATATTCCCTAAAGCGATCTAAAATTAGATTTTGGTGATTGTTGCTTAATTCTGTAAATATATAAAAACCATAAAATTGTACACTTTAAACTGGTTAACTGTATGGCATGTGAACTTAATAAAGCTATTTTTAAAAACAGGGGAGGGGAAGCAAGAAAGCATCAGCACAAGATTTATAATGATGCTTAAGTGAGGTGAAAAGAAACAGGGGCCTGAGGCAGAACAGAATCACATAGGTAGATCAAAGTTTTGATCAAAGTTCTAGTTACTCATTGTGTGGTGGGGTCCCAGATCTTCATTTATTATTAAAAGCAAACAAACAAACAACTAAGACGTGAATACAGAATAGAAGAGTTCCACGCATGGACCAATAATGAAGTGTACCATGAGCCAAGGATGTGCTCGCTCCACTTCTGAGCACCTGTGGCTGAAGCAAAAACTTAACAGTGAATGCCCAGGAAACAGCAACAATAAAAACACTGCCCAGAATCACTCATGGGTACAACTACAGCAGTGCACAGAAGAAGCCTCACAGCCTTCGTTTATTTCACTAAGTGGGAACAAATGAAAATAACTCAATTGAAAAGAACAATATATTGACCATGAAGAAAGCAGAAGGAAGGAATTAGTAAGGATAAAAGCACAAGTAAATCAATTATGAAATAAGAGACAGAGGAATTAGTACATTCAAAAGCAGGTCCTTTGGGGAAAAAAAACCCTAAAATCTAGTTTTCTTGGGGAAAAAGAAAACAAAACTAGCCAGACTAATAAAGAAAAAAGTAGTGAAATCACAAATACACAAAAGTAGAAATTAAAATGGAGACGTAATACAGAAACAATGTCAACAAAACATAAGAGATTAATAAGTCAACCCTACAAATAAACTTGAAAATCTGTGTGAAATGAATAATTGGCTACATAAATACAATTTATATAGTTAGAAAATATAATGAGACCAATTATTAGAAAATGAATTGGGAAATGTCAAGGAGCTATTACTCTACTCCCCAAAGTACCAAATTCAGAAGTTTCACAGAAATTTTTTAAACTTTTTAACGGTCTTTTTGTTCCTGTGTAATCACATATTTTTAAATTAAACTTTTTTAAGACAATTGTAGATTCACATGCAATTTTGTAAGAATACTACAGAAAGATCCCCTATGCCCTTACCCAGTTTCCCACAATGGTAACATATTGCAAAATTAAAGTACAATATCACAATCAGGATATTGACATTGATAAAATCAGGATGCAATCAAATGATACAGAACACTTCCATTACTATGAAGATTCTTCTTGTTGCCCTTTTATAGCCAAACCCACTTATCTCTTCCCCCCACTCCCTCCTTAACCCGTGGAAACCACTAAACTATTCTCCTTTTTATAATTTTGTTATTTCAAAAATGTTATATAAATGGAATCATGCAGTATGTTACCTTTTGATATTGTCTTTTTTCACTCAGCACAATTCTTTGGAGATTCATGCAAGTTGTTGTGCGTATCAGTAATCCATTGTTTCAAGTGTTTCGATTTCACTATACAAGTGTAACAAAGTTTGTTTAGCCCATTAAAGAATATCTGTGTTGTTGAGAGTTTTTGGTTATTATGAATAAAACTGCTAAGAACATTCATATATAAGTTTTGCATAAACATGTTTCCATTTTGCTGGAATAAATGCCCAGGAGAGCAATTACTAGTAGCTGGATATTTAATTTTATAAGAAATTGTCAAGATATTTTCTAGAGGTGGTTATACCATACCATTTTTTAATTTTCATTAGCAATGTATAAGTGATCTAGTTTTTCTGCATCCTCATCAGTATTTGGTGCTGTCATTGGTTTTGTTGTTGTTTTATTTTATTTTGTTTTGTTTTGTTTTTGAGCCTTCTGATGGGTGTGTGGTGATACCTCAATGAGTAGTGATATCTCACTCTGGTTTTAATTTGCATTTCCCTAATGGCTAATGATGTTGAACATCTTTCCATGTGCTTATTTGCAATTTGCATATCTTCTTTAGTGAAATGTCTATTTATATCTTTTGACCATTTTCTAATCAAATAGTTTGGTTTTGGTTTTTTTACTATTGATTTTAAGAGTTCTTTATAGATTCCTGATAGGAGTTTTTGGTCAGATATGTGGTTTGCAAATATTTTCTCCTAGTCTTTAGTATGTCTTTTCATTCTCCTAACAGTGTCTTTCACAAAGCAAATATTTTTCATTACAATGATATTGAACTTACCAGTTTTTCCTTTTATGAATCATGTCGTTAGTGTCAAGTCTAAGAATTCTTTGACTAGCCCTAGGTCCTGAAGATTTTCTCCTAAGTGTTTTGTAGTTTATGTTTTACCTTTAAGTCCATAATCCATTTTGAGTTAAGTTTTGGATAAGATGTGAGATTTAAGTTGAGAGCCATTGTTTTACCTACAGATATCTAATCATTACAACACTATTTGTTGAAAAGTCTCCATTCTCCATTGATTTGCTTTTATATCTTTGTCAAAAATCACATTTCTGTGTGGGTCTATTTCTGAGTTCTCTATTCTATTCCATTGATCCACATGTCTATCCCTCCATACTGTCTTGATTACTCTAGCTATATATTAGCCCTTAATATCAGGGAGGTGATTCTTCCACTTCATTCTTTTATCAAGATTGTTTTAGCAACTGCAAGCCTGTGCCTTTCCATATAAATTTTATATCTACAAAAGACCTTGGTGAAATTTTGATAAGAATTGCACTAAGTCTACAGATCAATTTGTGGACAATTGACATCATTATTATGTTGAGTCTTCCAATCCATGAAAACAGTATGTTTCTCCATTTAATTAAGACTTTTTAAACTAGTTTTAGCAGTACATAATTTCAGCATACAGATCTTGTACATGTTTTACTAAGTTTATACTTAAGTATTTAATCTTCTTTGAAGTGATCATAAATGGTATTGTGTTTTTAATTTCAGTTTCCAGATGTCCATTGCTACTACATAGAAATGTGATTGATTTTTGTGTGTTGATTTGGTATCCTATGAAATTGCTGAATTTGCTTAATAGCTCTCAAAAGTTTTGTGTGTGTTTTGTTGTTGTCGTTATTGTTTAGATTCCTTAGGATTTTCTATGTAGGCAATCCCATCATCTGCAAATTGGGACAGTTTTATTTCTTCCTTTTGTTTCTTTTTCTTGCCTTATTGCAATGGGCAGAACTTCCAATATATGTCAAATAACAGTGGTAAGAGCATATATCCTTGCTTTGCTCCCAATATTAGAGGGAAAGCATTCAAGCCTTCACTGTTAAGTATGATTTTAGCTGTAGGTTTTTGTGGATGTTCTTTATCAAATTGAAGAAGTTTTCTCTTCTTGATTTACTGAGAGTGTTTATGATGAATAGATGTTGAATTTTAGTAACTGCTTCGTCTGTGTCAATTGAAATGATAATCTTATTTTATTCTTTAGCCCGTTGCTATGGTGGTTTGCATTGATCTTGAAATATTGAACCAGCCATGCATACCTGGAATAAATTCCACTTGGTCATGGTATATACTTCTTTTTCCACTTTTTAAGATGTGATTTGCTAAAATTTTGTTGCAAATTTGTGGGTTTAAGTTCATGAGACATATTGGTCTGTACCTTTTTATGTACTCTCTTTGGTTAATACTAGTCTGACAAAATGCGTTGAGAAGTATTCTCTCCTTTTCTATTTCCTAGAAAAGAATGTGCAAAACTAGTGTTAATTCTTCCTTAAATGTTTGCTAGAATTCACCAGTAGAGACATCTGGCCCTGGAGATTTCCTTTTTAGGATCTTTTGGTTACAAATTCAATTTTTTTCATGGCTATGTGACTATTCGGGTTGTCTATTTCTTCTTGGTTCAGTTTGGTAGTTTGTGGTTTCAAAGGAAATGGTCCATTTCTTCTAAGTTGTCAAATTTATGTGTGAATTTATTTATATTATTTCTTTATTATCATTTTAATGGCTACATGTCTTCTCTTTTTTTTATCAGTCTGCTTAAAGGTTTTCAATTTTATTAATTTGTTTAAAAGCTTTTTGTTTTATTGATTCCTTCCCTATCATTTTCCTATTTTTAATTTCATTGATTTCTGCTCTGATCTTTAGAATTTCCTTTCTTCTGTTTGCTTTGGGTTTCTGTGTGTCTTTCTTTCTAGTTTCTTGAAGTAGGGATTTAGATTATTGATTTAAGACTTTTCCTTTTTTGTAATCTAAGCATTTTGTGCTATAAATTTCCCTCTTAGGCCTGCTTTAGGTGCAATCCACATACTTTGATATGCATTATTTTCATTTTCATTCAATTCTATGTATTTGTAAAAATTTCTTTGTGACTTTGTCTTTGACCCATGGCTTATTTATTTATTTATTTTTTTTATTTTTAGATGCTGTATATGTATTTATTTATTTATTTATTTATTTTTATTTCAGCATATTATGGAGGTACAAATGTTAAGGTTACATATATTGCCCATGCCCCTCCTCCCCCCTCCATTCAGAGCTTCAAGCATGACCATCCCCCAAACGTTGCACATCTCACTCATTATGTTTGTATATACCCATCCCCTCCTCCCCCCTCCCACCTGCCCGATACCCGATAAATGTTATTCCTATATGTCCACTTAGGTGTTGATCCATTAATACCAATTTGCTGGTGAGTACATGTGGTGCTTGTTTTTCCATTCTTGAGATACTTCACTTAGTAGAATGGGTTCCAGCTCTATCCATGAAAATACAAGTGGTGCTGTATCACCATTGTTTCTTAAAGCTGAATAGTACTCCATGGTATACATATACCACATTTTATTAATCCACTCATGTATTGATGGGCACTTGGGTTGTTTCCACAACTTCGCAATTGTGAATTGTGCTGCTATAAACATTCAAGTGCAGGTGTCTTTTTTGTGGAGTGTCATTTGATCTTTTGGGTAGAGACCCATGGCTTATTTAGAAGTGTCTGGTTTAATTTCCAAGTGTTCAGAGACTTTTTTATTATCTTTATTTTTTGATTTCTAATTGGATTGTATTATGTTGAGATCATATTTTATGATTTTGAATAACAAAAATAAACAAATGAGACCCGATTATTTTAAATTTGTTGAGGTTTGCTTTATGTCCCAGCATATGAGCTATCTTGGTGAACATGCCATGAATATCTGAAACAAAATATACGTGCATTTTTCTTTCGTTGGGTGGAATATTCTATATATGTCAATAAAATCCTGTTGGTTGATTGTGTTTTTGAGTTTTTTTAAATTCTTGCTGATTTTCTGTCTAGTAGTGCTATCAGTTGCTGAGAGTGGAGTGTTGAAGTCCCCAGCTATAATTGTGAATTTGCCTATTTCTTCTTTCAGCTCTATTAGTTTTTGCATTTTGTGGTTCTTTTGTTTGGTGCATATACCTTTAGGATTGTTGTGTCTTCTTGGTGAGTTGATCCTTTTATCATTATTTAATGTCCCTCTTTGTCTATAATAATTTTCTCTGCTCTAAAGTCTACTTTATATGATATTAATATAGCCAGTCTTACTTTTTTGAAAAAAATGTTTTCATGGTATAACTTTTTCAATCCTTTCAATTTCAGCTTACCTATGTTTTTGTTTTTGCAGTGAGTTTCTTATAGGCAGGAATTGTTTTGCTCATTTTAAAGTCTACTCTACCACTCTCAATCTCTTTCTTTTAATTGGTGTATTACATCAATTACATCTAAAGTAATTAATGGTATAATAGAGCTTAAGTTTGCTATTTTATTTGTTTTCTGTTTGTTTCCTCTGCTTCTCATTTCCCTCTTTTACTTTTCTCACCTTCCTGTGGGTTATTCAAACATTTTTTAGAATTCCATCCTGATTTATTTGTAGTGATTTTTAGTATATTGCTTTGTATAGTTGTTTTAGTGGTTGCTTGAGGCATTTCAATATACATTCATAGTTTATTTATCACTGTCTACTGGTATTGATGTTTTACTATACAAGTGAAGTTTGGAAATTTTACTTACATCTAGGTCCATTTACTCTCCCCACTTTTAAAATATATTTTTGTAAGTATTTCCTTTACATATATTGAGCACCACGTTAGATGGTGTAATAGGTTTTGCTTCAACCATCAAATATTAGTTAAGAAACTCATGAGAAGTAGTATAATCTGTTATCTTTACCCATGCCAACGTTTTGTTTTGTTTTGTTTTCCTTAAGTTCCAAGACTTCTGTTATCACCTTCTCTCTGTTTAGAGCAATTTCTTATGTCACTCTTAAGGGTATATTTGTTAGCAAAAATTCTCCCACTTTTCTCTCATCTGAGACTCTCATTATTTCCCTCTTAATCCCTGAAGGAAATTTTCTCTGCATATAGAATTTGCAGTTGACAATTATTTTTTTTTCAGTACTTGAAAAATGCTGTGCCACTTCCTCCTGGCCTCTATGGCTTCGAACGAGAAATTTTCTGTTGTTTAAGTTGATGTTACCCTGTAGATATGTTATTTCTTTCTGGATATTTTCAAGATTTTTTCTTTGTCTTTAGTTTTCAGAAGTTAATTATGACTTGTCTTGTCAAAGATTTCTTTGGGTTTATCCTATTTGGGATTCACTCTGCTTCTTAAAGCTGTAGTTATTTCTTTTACCAAATTTGAAAGGTTTTAGCCTTTACTTCTTCAAGTATTATTGAGGACTGGTCTCTCCCTCCTCTTTCTAGAGTTCCCCCAACACAAATGTTAGTTTTCCTATTGTTGTTGCTCAAGTCCTTGAGATTCTGTTAATTTTTTCAGTGCATTTTCTCTCTGTTGACCAGATTAGGTAAATTCTGTTGATCCCTCTCTTCAAGGTTCCCCATTCTATCCTCTGTCATTGCCACTCTATGACTGAGCCTACCCCGGTAGTTTTTCATTTGTTGTTGCGTTTTTCACTTCTATAATTTCCATTGTGTTGTTTTTCATAAGTTTCATTTTCTTTGCTTTAAGAGAATTCATAATTGCTTGTGGAAGCATTTTTGTGATGGCTGCTTTAAAATCCTTGGCAGATAATTCCAGTATCTGATTCATCTCAGTGTTTATTGTCTATTCTTATTCATGGTGTGGTTTTCCTGATTCTTGGTATATGAGGGATTTTTTAAAAATTGTATCCTGGACAGTTTGGACATTATGTTTTAAGACTCTTTATCCTATTTAATCTTTTTGTTTTGTTTTGTTTTGTTTTAACTCAAGCAGTTCCCCTGTTGAGGTATAACAGAAAGCCATGTGAGTGTGTGTGTTCAGCTTCTTGCTGAGCCCCACTGCCACTAAGGAGGCACAAAGCAGAGGGCTAATTCACACTGTTTTGTTGCTGCAGTCAGGGGAGGAAGCTCAGGTACCCACTGGGCCCTGCTAACACACTGACAGGTGTCAGCAGGGGAGGGAGGGGTGAGAACCGAAGTGCCAATTAGCCCTGCCTGCCACCACCTCACTCCCCCTCCTGGCGCAGAGTGGCTGCAGGCTCAGATCCTCTCTAGAACCCCCTGACACCAGGGTAGGAGGGAAGTAGGGTGTTGACTATTTCCCTTGGCACTGCCTCATCCCACCTTGTTGCGAGTGGCGGCTCAGCGCCCCGCTAGACCCCACTGGCGCTGTCCTGGTGGGGGGATTAGAGCACTGAGCACTTTTGCTGGGCAGAGCACTGAAGATCAGCTCCCCACTCAGCCCAGCCAACACTATTCTGGCAGGGAAATTGGAGCGCTGCCTGGTTCCGCTGGGGGGAAATGGAAGATTACCTCTCCACTTGGCATCACCCCACGGGGAACTCGGGGCACTGTCTGCATCAGCGAAGGGGAGGGGGTGTGTGAGGAAGGGTGGGAGCTCACTTCCTGGTTCAGCCCCACTAAGACCATGGGTGTGGGTGGGTGTGATTTTTCCACTGGTGGTTAGCTGGAGTAAGGGAGGTATTGCCCGTAAGGTTTTCTGTTGTTATTCATTCCTTTCCCGGGCCTTTTGCTAGGAGCAATGGGTTTGCTTGGTGCTTTTTATGTTCGTCTGTGCCTGTTGGTGGTGCTGGAGTGGAGGCTTCTGCAGCACCCTGCCCAGGATATATGGGAGACAGCAGGGAAACTCAAGGAACCTACTGCCACGCTGCCCCACAAGTCCCAAAGACCCTTCTTCTTCCCACTGTTCAGAGTCTTCCTGTGCTTGTGTGTCATGTTACGTCAGCAGATCTTTAGCTGCAAGGAGGAGGATCCGGGAGGAATGGGACTATCCCATCTTAGCAGAACTGGAACTTGGAATTTTTTTTAATGTACACTTTTTTTTTTGAAGTATAATATGCTTCATAATTTTTCACACACTGAATATGTCTGTGGATCTAGCACCCAATTCAAAATGCAGAGCGTGACTGGTGCCCCATGAGTTCATCTTGTGCCCCTTTTAAACACTGCGTCCCCTCCCCAGGGGTGACCACCGCTTGACTTCTCTCTCATACAATAGATTCGCTTTGCCTGGGAGAGCTCACTGTTACCTCCAAGAAACAACAGAGTAGTGACTGATTATTTCTTCCAACCCAGGCTAAAGGGAGGATTTCTGCTCTGGTGTGGATCCGGCCACCTCCAGTTTGCCCTTATTTCTTGGGAATAGTTAGTTCTCCATGTGAGAAGCTTTTTTTCCCCTCCTGACACCAAATATGTGGTCTTTTCCAAGACCAAGTCTCTGATTCTCTGACACCAGCTGGGTGTCCAAGAATTCAATTCAATTCAGACACAAACTACCCAGGGTTAGTGCAGACCCCACTGATTAGTGGCTCAGTCCCATGAGATTGAGCCAACTTCAGACACCAGCTGCAAGTTTGGAGTCACCTCTACTTCTGACTGAATGGCTATAAATAAATAGATTTCTATAATGTCCCCCACCCAGCTTCAATAACTTATTAGAATGGCTCATGGAACTCAAGAAAACACCTATGCTTACCAGTTTATTATAAAGAGTACAACACGGGAGACAGCCACGTGGGGAGAGAGGTATAGGGCAAAGTGTGGGGAGTAGACAGTGACGTGGAACTTCCAGACTCCCTCTGAGCCTGCCACCTCCCAGCACCTCCACCAGTTTGCAAGCTCTCCACCATTAGGACTTTTTAAGGAGATTCCATAACATAGGCATGGTTGGTCAGATCCCTGGGCACTGGTGGCTGCACCCAATCTCCCTCTCCCCTGCAGGTTGGAAAGTTCCAACCCACAAATCACACCTTGGCCTTTCTGGTGACCAGCCCCCGTCCTGAATAGTTTATTTATATCAAGATGAACTCGTGGATTCCTATCTTATCCTAACTTATACTCTGCAACTGTCATTATTTATCTTGTTTCCAATGTGGCTTTTGGCTTTTGTGTCCTTTAGAAAGCACGTGTCCTTTCATGCTTTGAGTCCCTTCTTATTTTCTGGCACAACAAGATGCTCTAGCCCTGGCATCAGCCATTTCTCCCAGGACACCTTAATGGAGATCGGTATGGTACGCAGAACAGTAGTCTCCGACGATGGCCATGTCCTAATCACTGAAACCTGTGAATGTGTCACCTTACATGGCAGAGGGACCTTGCAGATGAAGTCAGTTAAGGGGAGTTTATCTGAGGATGGGCAGTTTATTCTGGCTTATCCGGGTGGGCTCAGTGTAGCCACAAGAGCCCTTATAAAGAAAGAGGGACCCTGGGGAGTCAGTCGGAGGAAAAGGTGTAGGATGAAAGCAGAGGTCAGAGAGATGCCACTGTTGGCATCCAAGATGGAAGGGACCACAGCCAAGGAGATGATTTGTTACAACAACAACAGGAAACTAATACAGATGGTATGTAGAAGCCAAAATCTGCTGCTACATGTGGTCGTTGCTCTTGGGCTGTCTCTACCCGCAGGCTCTTTCAGTGAACAGAGCTGGAATATACATACCACACAGACGTGCCCATACACACACTTACATGTATGCATTTCTGTTTATTTCTATATATCTAGGTCTAGAAAGCCACGAGTTCATAATAAAACCTTCAATTTCTATCCAGTACCACAGGAACATTCTAGCTTTCTCCCTTTCCATATTTGCAGTTCTCTTCTCCAACAGTCAGAAACTTGGCCTTCATTCTACTTAAGAGATGTAGGTGTTTGACCAATATCCTGCATGTAACCAAGCTTTCGTTTTGGCCACCACCTCCTGCCTGCAGGGACACCCTCCTCCCCCAGCCTGGGATCCTCTCCCCATGGCAGGCTATTCCCTGCATGCATGTCCTGCTCACATTCCTTTAGCTAAACACTGGGATGTTACATTACATATGGAAAAATAAACGTGTAAAAACAGCACAGAAATATTAAAATAAGAGTGCTAAGAAGGAACTACTCTAATTATCTCATAAATCTACAATGATTATTATATATTGATATATTAACAAACAGGCAGATCAATGGAAAAGAATAAAACTTCTAATTTTTAGAAAAGCCCCTAAATAGTAATTTAGTATGTGATAAAGGTGATATTCTAAATCAGTGGGAAAATATGGGTGATTCAAGAAATGATTTGGGGACAATTGGCCAAGTGGAGGAAAAAAACAAAGCTCTTGGATCCCTACATTACTTCTTACCCCAAAGTAAATTCCAGATAGATTAAATTTGAACTAAAAAATAAAGCCATAAAGCTATACAATAAAACATAAGTGATCTAGATAAAAACAGCACACAAAGATAGATGTAGATACATATCTAGCTAGCGTAAGATTCATAGAACATACGAAAATGGACTACCATTCTCAACAAATAAGGAACACTTGTCAATTAATAAGAAAAAGACCAGCCACCAATGGTAATATGAATGGCTTATGACCACATGAAAAAATTATGCAAAGTCATTTATAATTTAAATTTAAAAATTTAAATCATGAATAAAATGCTTCATATTAGCATGGCAAAAATCAAAAAGTTTGATGATACACAATGTTGGCAAGGGTGAGAGTATAAATTGGTACAAGGCTAATTTGCCAATTTCTTTTCTACTAAATAATACCTATATATATATTACCTCAGCAATGCTACTTTTAGCAATTTAACCTACTGATATACATCATCAGTGCAAAGATGAATATATAAGGATATTCATTGCAACATTATTTATAAGAAAAAAGAATACTGTACACAATCCAAATATCCACCAAAATCTGAATACTAAATATATTGTGATATAACCGTAAAATCTGACACTATGCACACAATTGTGCTATCTAATGGTTCCCTGAGCCTGGGAAGTCTTCCAAAGGCATAAGAAAAATGTTTGATACCTGGAAAAAGAGTTTGCTAAATATAAAAAGAAAACTGCAAATTCAAAATTGAAGGTTTAACTATGAAATGTAATGTGTCAACAAATCAAAGGTAACTCAACTCATACATAAATGTAATAAAGTTTAAATTAAAGAATAAGGTGAATTATTTATCTAGGTATTGATTTCTTGCTCCTTAGGACGGAAGCTCGAGTTTATCCTACTCTTCCATTCAAAGCAGACTCTCCCATTCTGCTGGCCAAGGGCCTTCCTTTGTTTTGTATTTTTCCTCCCAATCTGTGGTTCCCACTCCCATTCTCCTTCCCCATGGTAGGAACTCTTCTAATATGTTTGATGTATCACTGTCCTTGATTTGGTAAATTTTGTGATTGTACGTATTTTAAATTTACATAAAAGTTAGCATGCTAGTTCTCTCATTCTTTTTTATTCCTTCAACCGTTTTATTCAGGATCCATGTTGTTCCGTGCACATTTTGTTCATTGTTTCCAACTGTTGCATAGCGTTTCCTAATAAATCTACTCACGGCCCCAGTGGCAGAGCCCTAAGTAGCCTCTACCTCTCTGCTCCTACAAACATGCATCAATCAATGGCTTCTACAATCAGTGGGAACACCAGAGTCGAATTTAGATCATGGAGTCTCTGAACCTTGAATTTTCATAAGTACTACCAGACCATTTTACGGTTCCCAGAACAGCAAATTAGAGTTCCCAGTTTCTACATTTTTGGTCAAATTTGACATTAGCCAATGTTTGACTTTCTGGCCAGGGTGAATTAAGTCACACCCTGGTGAAGTGCGTCTTGCCTTATTGAGGAGTGGCCTGTCCTTTCATCCACATATTTACATTTTATCTTTCACATTTAAGTTTTTAATTCACTTGGAACTCCCCTTCGTACATGTTGTGAGATAGAGGTTCGATTTTATGTTTCTTCACATGATAAATAATTTTTCCACAATCACCTAGTAAACAAAAATGTCCCCTCTGAGTTATAAGCACCTGTATTTATCGTGTATAATTTCATATACACGGGTCTGTTTCTGAGCTTTCAGTTCTGTTCATTGCTCTGTTCTTATGTCACGAAATTACCTCTTTTCTTCTTATTACTGTGGCATTGTAATGTGCCTACTCTATGGTAGGGCGAATTCTGCCTCTTTGTTTTTATTGTTCAAACTTGCTCAAAACTTAGCTCTTTAAATACTCATGCACTTCCACATCAATTTTAGAATAATATTATCAAGTTATTCAAAAATTTGTGATGGGTATTTTTTCCTTAGAATTGCATGGAGTGTATAGATTTATTTGAAGAGCATTGACATAGCTATAAAGCTGTCCAATCCATAAATGCGGTTCACATATGTAATTGTGCCTGTTTTCATTTACACACTCTCCTAGAGTTTTAACTTTTTCTCCATAAAGCCATTGTGCAATATTTTTAGGTCAAATTCTAGATAGTTTGCAGTTTTTATTGCCATTGCGAAAATTATAATATTTTCTATCATACTATCTTATTGGTTATTGCTGGTGAATGTAGAAGAACATTATTTATTTTAGTAAGTTGTGCTATTTATTTTGGTAAGCATATTCAGAAGTTATTTCCCAAAGTATATCTAAGAAGTTTATGAGTTGTTTATGAATTGTTGACTCTAGAGGAATAATTAAGGGAGGAAGACTTGGGGATCAGGTGCATAGAGAAGACTGACTTTTGGTCATATTCTCTTTGGGACTATTTGAATTACTCTTTCAATAAAAACTTAGAATACATATTGTTAACATAGTATAAATACAGTTGATCCCTGAGCAATGTGGGTGTGAACTGCCAGGGCTCCCTTATACATGGATTTTCTTCCATGCGAGACCAAACCTTCATCTTCCTCCTCTCCTCCTCAGTCTAGTCAATGTGAAGATGACAAGCATAAAGACCTTGATGATGATCCACTTCCACTTACTGAGTAGGAAATATATTTTCTCCTACTTATAATTTCCTTAATAACATTTTCTTTTCTTTAATCTATCTCATTGTGAAAATATAGTCTGTAATACAAATAACATATACAATATGGATTAATGGACTATGTTATTGATTGGGTTTCTGGTCAACAGTAAGCTATTAGTATTTTAAGTTTTGAGGGAGTCAAAAATTATATTGCAGATTTTTGACTGCACAGAGGGGTTGAGAGAGAGGGAGAAGGAATCAGAATGAGCAAAGATGAAAGCCTGCATACCCCATAAACTCTTCCCCTGTGGTGGAAAGTGCATCACCCGCTACACTGAATATATAGGAATGACCAGCAGCCACAGTCTCCTGTCTGTCATTTGCTTGAATTGAGGAATCCTGCATCTTAGTCTAAACTGAGCAATCCCTCCTGCTACCTCACTGATTTTTTCAAACATTCCTGTATCTGGCAAAACAACTGAGCAAAAAATGTATGTGAATTCCAGAATATTCTCAAATCTTTTGAGCCTGGTAATCACTAAAGCATTATTTGCACATTCTCATTCTCTCATTGTCTCATGTCACAGAAAAATAGTTTTTATAAAGTTCTAATATATATGCATTTGAAACTTATCCCTCCTTCTTCCCTGTTAAAGTTCCACACTGGGGAGTCTAAAATTCCAGCTGATGTGTGCTGAGTGATAGATATGGTCCAGGGGGGGAGGACGTGACCTGAGACAGGTCAAGGGGGTACAAAGTAGTCACAGTTCATCTATTCTTTTGGAAATGAATGATGGCATATCAGTGTTCTTGTCTGCTCAACAAAGGGACTGGATATTTTAGCAGCAAAACTTTATTTCAAAGAAGTCTTAGGTGGAATAACAAATGTGGCAGAGAAAGTTCACCAAACATTCTGTCTACTTCTTCCTTTGCCAGCTCCTTGTGGTTACGTGGCTCTGTGTGGCTAGTTCTGGCCCAAGGGCTGTGGTAGCAGTGAGGTGTGACAGCTGCTCTAGACTGGGTCCTGGAATAGCCAGTGTATGCCGTCCCCACGAGCTCTCCCTTCCCCTGCCGTGGCCACTGAAAAGGCCACGTGCTCCAGACGGACTGAGCTCCAAAGTGATTACAGGGAGCAGAGCTTCCCTACAACCCCCTACTGACCAGTGGCGTGGGTAAGAAATAAGTCTTTGCTGCATTAAGCAGCAGGTGTCTTACTAACATGCCGCGGTATAGCCTGGCCGTTGACATTGTGAATTTCTGCGTGGAGGAAGGTGATGGCGGAAGTGCCGCAGCCTGACCTGTCTGTCTAGCCTTCCACATCTCCTCCACCCTCCAGGGACCGTAAAGCAGCTCTGAAGAACTCTAGAAATGTGCATAGCGCATTTCGAAAACCAGTGGACTCATCCCCAAGTATTTGGAAATTGAACAATCAAGTTTTAAATAACCCGTGGGTCAATGAAGAATTCTCAAGAGAAATTTAAAATATATTTTGAACTTAATAAAAATGAAAATACGACTTGACAGAATTTTTGGAATGCAGCCAAAGCAGCGCTTAGAGGGAAATTTGTAGCATTAAATGCATGTACTAGAAAAGAAGAGAGATCTCAAATAAGAATCTAAGCTTCTACCTTAGGAAACTAGAGAGAGCGCACATTTAAACTAAAGCAAGCAGAAGAAAAGAAATAATAAATGTTAGAGCATAAATCAATAAAATTGAAAACAGGGAAACAATAGAGAAAACCAACAAAACCAAAAGCTGGTTCTTTGAAAAAAATCAATAATATTAGTAAACCCATAGCCAGACTAATCAAGAAAAAAAGAGAGAAGACACAAATTACCAACATCAGAGATGAAAGAAGGTCTATTACTACTGTTCCCATGGACACTGAAAGGATAACAAATAAAGGATAAAAAGATAATAATAAAATTGCAAATAAACCTCTATGCCCACAAATTTAATAACTTTGATAAAATGGGCCAATTCCTTAAAGATAGATTACCAAAACTCACACAAAGACAAATAGATAATTTGAATAACCCTCCATTTATTCAAGAAGTTGAATCTTTTAAATAAGAAAGCTCCAAGCCCAGAGGGTTTTACTGGTGAAATTCTACCAGACATGTAATGAAGAAATAATGCTAATTCCTCACAATCTCTTCCAGAAAATAAAACCAGAGGGAAAACTTCCTAATTCATCCTATAGGTGAGCATTACCCTAACATCAAGACCAGATAAATACATTACAAGAAAAGAAAACTACAGACCCATATCTTACATAAACATAGATGTAAAAACCCACAAAATACTAGCAAACCAAACCAACAGTGTATAAAAAGAAGTATATACCATGACCAAGTAATCCAGGTGTGCAAGGCCTGTTCAGCATTTAAAAATCAATCAGTGTAATTTATCATGCCAACAGGCTAAAGAAAAAAAATCACTGCATATGAATTGATATAAAAAACATTTTACAAAATTTAATACTCATGGATGATTTGCAGAAAAAAAAACTCTCAGCAAATTAGAAATATTCTCAAAATTTCACAACTTGATCAAAAACATCTAGAAAACTCCTGTAGCAAACATCATATTTAATGATGAGAAACTGGATACTTTCTCCCTAAGATTGGGAACAAGGAAAGAATGCTCATTTTCAGCACTCCCACTCAACATTGTACTGGAAGTCCTAGCTGATTTAATAAGGCAAGAAAAAGAAATAGAAGGTATACATATTGGAAAGTAAGAGACAAAGCTGCCTTTATTCCCAGATGACATGACTGTCTATGTAGAAAATCCCAAATGAGCTACAGAATACTCCTGGAACGCAAGTATAGCAAAGTCACAGAATCCTTTTGCATCTTCCAGCTTTAATACTCCATGATGTTATATTCCAATTCTCGCCATTGCATATTCTAACTCCTACGATTTTTTTGCATCCCTGAAATCAGATGAGGTGCCCTGCTGTCCTTTGAGATTCAGATAAATTTGGCAGAAACTTCTTCTTCCCACGTGTAGGGTCCCTGCATTTGTCCTGACATCTCAATTGCAAGAGCGTCCTAATTGGCCTCTCTGCTTACACACACGTGTATGCGTGTACGCACACACGACCTTGTGCACGAAGCACACGTAACTAAATTAAGAGGAAAGAATGCTCAGGATGGCAACATATCACAGTAATGAAACAAACATTAAATAAAATATTAGATATCTCTTTTAAAAGAGTGCATTGATCTTTTCTGGTGATATATTGCTTGCGTTTCTCTAACGTTCTTTTTCTTCCATCCTCTTCTCTCTCCTCCCCTCGCCCCCCAAATTTCTGATCATCTTTTACGCATGCAGTGATTTAGTTACTTTCTATTTCTTCCTCTCCTTCCTACTCGTGCACTTAGGGTTTCACCTTCTTCAACCAAGCAATTTATTACATTTTTACTTAAACAAAGACAGTTCTCTTCCACAGGGAATTCTCTTACCTCAGGTGTTAAGACGATAACTGTGTTTTTTACTCCGCTACACTTTCTCTGAAGTCCTAAAATCAAAGTTCTAAGGCCGATGAGTCTACACTGTTATTTCCGGGTAGTGTGTCTTATAACATAAGTGATTTGGGGACTCTGCCTTCCCTTCTGAGCGGGATGTCTGGAATGATGATCCACTGTGGCCAAAGTGGAAACTGACCTGTAAGTGACTCAGCGTCCACAATAGCTTCTCCTTTAGCTTGTGCAGCTTCAGGGTCCAAGGAACTGCTTCCTCTGCAAATTCTCTACACGGTGTGCAGGGGAGGTAGGGGGCGGGTTCTGCTCTCAGACGACCTGGGTTTGAATCTTGGCTCCACTGCCTTATTATCTGCGTGGTGCTGGGCAAGCTCCTTCACCTCACTGCGCCAGCTTCCTCATCTTTAAAGAGCAGAAAGTAGCAATGCTCACAGCATAGAATTGTTGCAAGGACCCAATGAAATAACACGTGCAAACACTTAGAAGAGCGCCTGGTACACAGTGAGTGCCCAATAAATGGTAACCATGGTGACTAGTAGCATTTCCTTGGACGGAGTTGGGACGATAATAGACACTCACCACGTGTGGCATGAAAGGCACGTCAGTTCCAGGTCCTCTCACTACAGCGTTGTGCTTTTCTCGTTGCTGGGTGTCACAGTGTGCTGAGTGCGGTGCCACGTCACGTTGGTTTACTCTCTGACACTGCCGCATGATGTTGGATAAGCTGCTTTTCTTCCCTGAGCTTCAGTTTCTCCGTCTACAAAATGAGCAGCTGGGACTGGATTATCTCTACGGGTTCTTTCAGTTTTGACCTCCGATATGTACAACCTAAAAGAAATAAAAAATAATCTGTGCTGCATCAGAAGATACTTCCCCACCGGAGCCTCGCGGCTGACTGCATGGTTCTAATGCACAGATTTTGTGGGGCTTAGAAGCATCCCCAGGAGAGTTGGCACGAACGCAGGAGGAAATGTTGCAGAGCGTGGTGCAGCCTTGTGTTTCTCCAACGTCACGTGCACACACGTCGCCTGGACAATCTCCTTAAAATGCAGGTGGCGACTCAGCAGATCTGGGGTGGGACCTGAGATTCTGCATTTCCAACAGACTCCCAGGTTTGTTGACGCTGTTTGTTGGCGAACCCGCTCAGAGAAGCGAGGAGTTTAACACAGTGCCACTCCAGTTCTCCAAGGAGCACTGCGGACCAGAGCAGCAGGGAGCACAGAAACAGAGTCATCCCTGCACCTCTAAAGGCAACCTCATTTCCCGGCCCCGTGGTGAGCTTTGCTCATCTCTGAGCACCCACATCTACATCCAGTGATGAGCAGCCACCTGTGCCGTTACTCCAAGTCCCCAGCCAAGGGCCTGGCCTCGCACAGACGTAGCGGCTGCTTCTTAGCTTTCAGGCAGCTCCATCCGCCAGAACTTCCTGTGACAAAGGCATTGTTGTGTGTCTACCTTCCGATAGGATGGCCACTAGCTACCTGTGGCTACTGAGCGTCTGAAATGTAGCTGGTGAGACAGAAGAACTGAATTCTTCATTTTAATTAATATAATGTGACAAGCCACCCCTGACTGGTGGCTACCATTTCAGTAAGCAAGCCTCAGAGGGCACCTCCATCCTGTGGTTCCTGGAAAGAAAATGGACCTTAAGTCTTAAAATCGGATAGCCCCCCTCCAGTGAATATCTGAATGGCCTTTGGCAAATCGCCGAAGTCTTGGCAGTTTTCTCGTTGGTAAAGTGAGGATGAGCACACCTAATCAGCAGGATTGACTTAAGGATTTAACGCATATATCAAACTGCTGGCCCCATGCATGAGTCGCAGTGGTGTCCCCACAGAAGTAGTTGTGACAGTGTGCATCTTCGCCACAAAGACTGTCCCGTCCCTCCACCTAAGTCTAGGAGCTTATTCTCAATCTTCTCGGGCCCCCTGGTGATCCTTAGAGCTACTCTGGCCCTACTCTCCAGATAGTTTCAATGGGAGAAAATACAGCGGTTCCCTCCAAACTACGGGATGTTGGTGCCTGAAATCAGAGAGGTCAGCTGGCGACATAAGGCCACACAGCTCGTTGGAGGCATGAATGCTCGTCTTCTGCATCCCAGCTCATGTCTCTCTGTTCTATTGATTTATATTTCAAATGAAAACGTTACTATTTATTAGGTCCTGACACTGTGCCAGGAGCCACCTGGATCCTTTGTCTGTCTATGGGAGCCCCATGCCAGGGCAGCAGGGGAGGGGCTGTTGCCGAGGGTGGGCTATGAGGTGGCGCCAGCGGAAAGGGGAGGAGGAGAGCAAAGGCAGGTGCACTGGGGCCGGGGGACGGACAGGGTGCGGTGGGGTTTTGTGTGAAGGAAACAGAGGCACAGAGTCCTGTTGGACTAAGCAGCCAGGAGAATGTGCTGTCAGGTGCTGCGTGATCACCATAGGGGCTCTAGCTTTGCCCATATCACTGACGGGACGCCCCTCGGGACTAAGGATGTGCAGGAGTCTTCATGGCCCTGCTGTCATAAAGCCTGCCCTGATCCGAATGTGCAAATGAGGCGCTAATGACACCCTAAAAGAGGTATCCCGTGGTGCTAGTGCAGCTCCCGTGGGCGTTCTCGCATCTGCAGATCCCTGGCCTGGCCATGGCTGCTCCGTGAAACACAAATTGGGATTTCTGCTCCAGCTCCCAGGTAAGGGGCTTAGTGTTATCTGGAATTTGCAGCTGAGACAGGGTTGGCAGGGAGGGTGTGTATTATAAGGGGGTTTTTTTTGGTTCCTGGACAGTAAAGCCCTCACAATGACCCTCGATCCAGGGCAGGGCCAGGAACTAGACATTTGTCACCGATCCTGAGGCTCAGGAGCCAATTTCAAGATCAGCGAGGTCCATGCAGCAAACACCACTGAGCACTAAAACGGACATCATGCTAACCCCAAACATCGCCGGACACTGGAGAATATGGGACAGACACTTCGGGCCATGGGCACCAGCTGGGCAGTCACCCAGAGATGGGACAGCACAGGATGTCTTTAGACTCTGAAGTGCAAACCGGTTGGATGGGGCCCGAAGGGACGAGCGCCACCGTCCTTCCCGTCTTCCACGTGAAAGCCGAGTGAGCACAGGCGTCCGTGGGGAAGAGGGGTTCTCCAGGGCCATGCAGCTGAATGTGGCCTTCACCGCGAAGCACGATGAGCAACTCGGAAGCTATTTTCGTGCGTGCGTGTGATGGGGAGTGGGAGGTGGGAGGCAGGAAGGGATGATGTCATCTGAGCTCTGTTCTAATCTTCGAAAGGGTTTTCTGTTGGAACCAGGGAGGTACGCTTGGCAGATCAGTATCCCCGCCACTGCCCACCCAGGGGAGTTAACCATTATTCCAGGCTGTCTGAGAGGGAGCCTGAGCCCGACGGTGAAGTCTGTAGTGGCAAGGGAGGGGCGCCGTGGCATCCATGCCAAGGAGTAACATTCTTGGCTCCGAGTGAGGAGAGACCAGAGGAGACGAGCTCCGGGCAGAGTCTACTGCACTAGTCCAGGCAGTGGGGTGAGCGGCTGTTTGAGGCAGAAGGAAGAGGGAGGGGTGATGAAAGGAGGCATGGCCAAGGGGAACGAACAAGACCCGGGGACTAAGCAGAACTGGGAGCTGAACAGGGTAATTCTTCAGCCCTGGGCTCCGGTGATGTCCCGCGCTCCACTAAAGCTGTCCCCTTCAGGTGGCCCAGGGGTCTCCGCACCCCCCGCCCAGCAGCAGAGGGCTTCCAGCTGTCACCCACAGTGGGGTTCAGAGGGGCAAGAGGCCTCAGCACCATGCGAGGAGACCACCAAGGCGGGCGGCTGCCAGCGCTTAGAGAAAAAGGCCGTGGAGTTAATACCTCCTCCCCCATGCCAGGTTTTCAAGGAACACAGAGGTGATATTGTGCCACGTTTTATGAAATAGAAAATATTTGCTTGAATCTACAGAGACCCGCTTGTATGGGTCACAGCTGCTGGGAGATCTGGAATACTTTCCACAGACACGCTCCGTCCATCCGACTGCCTTGGGGTTATTTTATGTGGGCTCCTGCCTGCCGCACAGGCCGGGTCCGTGCAGCGTGACAACGGGGCTGCATCAGGTCAGCAGCGAGGCAGAAAGAACCCCAGGCAGGGGTCAGGAGACCTAGATTCTGGGGGCGGCAAATCTCAAGGTTGAAGGAAAACTAGATTGTTCAGTCCGTCAATGTCCCTGTCAAATGAACATCCAGCATCAGCTTACATACCTCCAGAGACAAGGAGCTCACTACCCCTAAAGCACCTGCCTTCCATCATTAGACAGTTGTAACTCTTGGACATTCTTTCTCATATCAAGCAGAAACCCATCTTTGTAGAGTGTCTACCCATCAGTCCCAGCACTTTCCTTCGGAGTGCTCCCTCCTCATCCATGTCACATTGCAAAATGTGGAGGCAGCTCTCTGATCCCACTCCCACCATGCCTTGGGCCAGAAGCCCAGTTCCTGCAGCCACTCACTTGCAGAGGCATCTCTCTGACTGACACACTCGGCCACCATTGCCCCTACGGCAGGCTGTGCCAGCTGTACACGTGGTGACACAGCCCAGCCACCCAGTGGGGATGTTATGAGGATCCCAGGAGGCAGGGATCCCTTAGCAGCCAGGGACCCTTCATAGTACAGATGTCCCCATGCAGCAAGGGGCAGCCATTGATGGAATGCCTCTTCTGCACTCATCGATCTGATTGCCAGGGCTGGGGGAAGGCATTCAGAAGCCCCAGACTTTGAAAAAATCATGTAATATAAAGTGGAATTAATTCTTTTTTTTTTT
>VBSM01003143.1:46434887-46478086 GCA_008086735.1 Cheirogaleus medius
CCTCCCAGAGAGCTAGGATTACAGGCGTGAGCCACCGCGCCCGGCCAGAATTAATTCTAATAGTTTACATATGAGCAAGGAAATCCGACATTATAATTTTTTCTTTGAAAGCTACTTCAGTTCTTTTTGTGAAATTGTAAAATTCTTTAGAAAATAGTCTGTTTTTTTCCTAAAATTGTTTGTTTTTGTTTTTGGTGCCCTTGCTTTGCTGATACCCTGTTAAGTTCTAAGACTTGTATCCAGTCAAAAAATTTAAAACCCTGAATCAAAATGTGGGCAACATACCTTGGGATTTAGAGCTAAGTATAGAAGGTCTTATAAGGATCCCTGGGTCTGGACCAGTTCACGAGGTCCATGAATTTACTGAAACCAGAGACAAAATTGTCTATCTATTTCTGGGGGGAAATTTCTCAGTTTCCATCAGATTGTCAAAGGGTCTATAACATAAAAAAGCCCAGGCCCACTGATGTATTAATAGGTTCGTGGCGTTGAAGACACTGCTGCCTAGACTTGAGTGTCCTAAAAAACAGTGGTATAAATTGCTCAATCATTTTGGAAAACTGTCAACAGGTCTCAAAGCTGTACAGACTAAATTAGACACAATGTTTCCATGTTTCCACTCCTAAGTTTCTGCCCATCAGAAATGTACACGGGTGTGAGAAAACCAACACATACAAGAATGTTCATAGCAGCTTTACTCATAATAACCCCAAACTTGAAACTGCCCAAGTGCTCATCCATGACAAATGGATACCTACATTTCAGTATCTTCATACAGTGCAAATGAACAGCTTATAACCAGATACAACAATATTGGTGAATATCACATACATGATATTGAATGAAGGCAGCCAGATGTCTACAAAAGATTGCACAGTGTGCGTGATTCCATTCACGTAAAATGCAGGAAGGAGCAGCATCACTCCATGCGGCTAGAAGTCAGGCTGGTGGTTACCCTGGGTGGGCGAGTAACTTGAAGGGGCACAAAGAGGGCTTCTGTGTCTTAGCGTGGGGCTGGTCATGTGGGTGTGTTCAGTTTGAGAAAATTCACTGGGCTGTATCCTTACGCCACATGCAGTTTTCTGTACATAATGTTACAACTCAATGGTGAGCTGAAACAAACTGTGATATCTGTAGTGAGATCCACACTCATCAAAATGACTTTGGAGGTGTTCCCCAAGCTGATGTCAACCTGCGAGCTCGGGGCCCCCCAGGGGCCATGCATGGTCCTTACTGTGTGGGGTTGAGGTTAGCTGATGGAGGGGCCTGTCTCCACCCTCTGACTGGAGCCCCCTGAGCGCAAAGACCTGTCTTCTCCTTCTGACATGCCCAGAGCCTGTCCCCAAGCAGGTGCTCTACCATGTCTGCTGAGAAATGTGTTGCTAATGTGAGCCCTTCGGGAGGACATGGGAAAAGCAGGACCTGGGAGCCCGGGGCGGCCTCCCACCCCGGCTGGGAGTTGCCAGGCAGTTGGCCTCCTCCCTCCTCGGATTACAGACAAGGGGCGCGGGGGCAGGTTCACAGGGGGGTGAGGCCCGAATGAAATCACAGCTGGAAAAGCACTTATGCACCATGCACTGGCCTACCCGTGTGTGGGATTATTGGCATTGTTATTGTTGTGGATAATGATAATAATAATTATTATTATAAATTAAAACAGCATAGTTTGTTCCTCTAACTGGAAGGCCCGTTTAGAGCCCAGGGGAAATAGCATGCAGGCGACTTCCAATTTTTTTTTACAATTTGGCTTTAAAAAAATTCTGCGTGAAGAGATAGATTGGTCTGGGCAGTGATGCAGACAACACAGAAAAAGGGAGTGGGGGGCGGGGTGGGCCGGGAGCCCCACTGGGCTTTCAATCATCTGCTGCCAGTGCCCAGAAGCAAGCGCCTGATTTCCGAGGGCAGCAGCAAAACCTGCACACTCATTAGCGAGGCTCAGAGTCTGGCTTTCAGGTTCAGAGCCGGCTATTGTTCTCTGCTCTCCGTGGAGGAGGGAGAGGAGGCTTGTCACTACCAGGCTCAGAACTGGCCCCAAGGAGCCTCCCGGGGTGGGCAGGAAGCTTGCAGACACTGGGGTTCTGGGCGACTCTCTGCTCTTTGAGGGCCATTCATTTTGGAGATGGATGTCGTGGGAGGGGACAGACTTCTGTCTGCCCTGTGGGGGAGGCCTGGAAGCCTCTTGTCTGCAAAGACAGATCCCAGGTGCTGCTCTCCCTCCTGGCCGTGGCTCTGAGTGGGGCAGGGGCCCGGCAGGGGAGAGGCGGGTAGATGGGAGGCCCAGGCTCAGCCCCAGGCCTCATCCAGACCCAGGGGCTGGGGCCTGGTGGGTTTACTCCAGGTGACAACCTCAAGAGACACCCACAGTCTGGCCACAGCAATGAGATTTGCAGCCGGTCCCCAGCACCAGGCACCAGGGGTGGGGCTGGGGTCGGGGCTGGGGAGGTGAAGAGCATGAGTTGGAGGGAGGGAGAAAAGAAGGGAGAGGGGAAGGGGAAGAATGAGAGAGGCAGGGAAGGAAGAAGGAAGGAAGGAGAGAGGAAGGTCACAGGGTCTTTGTCTGGATAGTTTGCTGACTCCTTCGACCTTTGACCTTCATTTTTCTTCATCTTTAAAGTTGGGGGGGAGCTAGAGTTTATTGAGCACTTACTAGCTGCCAGAGCTTGCTCTAAGTGCTCTGTGTGCAGTAACTCACCCAGTCCTGTAACCTGGAGACCACCATCATCCCTGCTTGACAGGTGACCATGGCACTGCGAGGTGAAGTGACACCTCCAGGTACCGCAGCTAGAAAGGTACAGGGCTGGGATTCGTGCTCAGGAACTCTGGTCCCAGAACCCCCGTCTGAGCTGCCACACCACACTCCCTGGCAGCTCAGGGCTGGGGAGCACACATACTCCCTGCGCCCCCCACCCGCAATTCTCATGCCATGGAGTGTGAGGCCAGGAAGGAGCTCCTGAGGCCCCAGGAGCAGAGGGACGAATGTCACACACGGGGCGCTGCCACACTGCGGTGCCTCTGCTCGTGCTGTGCCGGGCCTGGCCCCCACCCCTCCACCTCCTCCTCCTGGACGCGGCTCCTCTGAGGTCCCCTCCTCAAAGCCTTCCCTGACAAGCCCCAGCCCAGGTGGGCCCTCCATGCCTCCCGAGAGTGCCTCTGCACACGCAGGGAGGTCATTTGCACATCTCTTCCCCCCATGGGACTAACTGATGCTGCAGGATGGATCCTGCCTTGTTCTCTGTAATACCCCCAGGACCCGGCGCAGCAGGGAGTTCACAAATGAACGCCCAAGGTCGCAGAGCTGGGATCAGGACCTCAGGCCTCTATAATGTCCAGCTGCCGTCAAACTGCTCCCCCCGCCCTCTCTTGGAACCAAAGGAGCAACATCCGATTCTAGTGATGGGGAAAACCGCTGGGCGCTGGGACGCACCTGCTCGCTGCCTCCCCGCCACTCCGCATCCCCACGGCCCGGTGCTGTGCGGAGCAGGCTGGAGGCAGCGGCGGGCGGGTGCGCGGGTGCACGCTGCTGGAGCCGGGCCTCCTACGGACTGCACCGGCCAGTCCAGGCCCGCGCTCTATGCACCGCCGCCTGCTCCCATCCTCTGGTCGCGCAGCTTGCACGATCCCGATTGGTTACTTTTTGAATCCTACTGTTCCTGATTGGATGTTATAGCTCGTTGCTGATTGGATGTTGACGCTTGTTGCTGATTGGCTGTTAATGCTTGTTGCTGATTGGACGCTTTTGGAGTCCTACCAAAGGTATAAAAGCAGGAGGAGACCGGGGAAGGGGGGGCAGAAGAACAGAAGACGGCTGAGGGTGCAAGATGGAATAAAGGCAGTTCTCCGACTCTCCGTATCCTGCCCGGTTATTTCCAGCGTCAACACTACCAAAGGCTGTTAATACTTAAGAGCTGTTTAACACTACCAGGAGCTGTTAACACTTGCCGCAACACTAGAACTGAAAGGGGAAGCAATCAGTCATCAAGTGTGATGCCCCAGGTTTACTGAAGGGGAAACTGAGGCCCAGAAAAGGCACGGCCCATGTCCAAGCCCACGCAGGCAGTGAGCCCCAGTGGAGCAGGCCTCCAACTCCCAGCCCGCCCTCCTGCAACCTGATACAACTGGGTCCCTCTGCTACCTGCAGGGGACCGAGCGAGTGCCTCTGCCTGGCTGCAGCTGAGTGGCTTTGTAGAGGATGTGGCTGGCAAGGAAGGCTCTTTGTCCATGGGTGGCTTTGTGCTGGAGTGTGCAATCAAAGATTCGACCTGGACGGAACCAGTGGCCAAATGCATCTTCCCGTGGTTCCCTGGCTGCGCTGACTCAAGGCTAACAGGCTGGTGGGGCAAATGACGGTGCCGGGGCGTGTGACCCAAATGGTGCTACCTATCCGGCCTGGCACGCGTCCAGGGCTCCATGAGCCATCTTTCTGGCTGGCTCTCCTTTAACCTCCCAATAACTCTATGAGAAAGGCGGTATTATCTCTGTTTTAAGGATGAGAACAAAGGAAGTTCAGAGAGGATAGGTGAGCTGCCTGCAGTCACACAGCTGGTAAGTGGCCGAGCCAGCCAGCATGCAAACCACACTCTTCCCACTTTGAAGAAATCCCCGCATTCTGCAAGAGAGGCACTGAGTCCCTTCGTCTAAGCGTTATGGATGATATTGCCACGAAAAATCCCACGAGCTTCATTACACCTCACCCATTTCATGGATGAGGAAACTGAGGCACTACAGAAAGGGTGATGACTCAGTCAAAACTGGGGCTCCCTACATGCTTTCCAGTGAGCCCCCAAAAGCATCAGCCAGGCTCACCCCTCACCAACCTCTCCCGCCTGAGTTTGTTAGTAACGAGCACCTCTGGCAAGTAGAACCAAAACGGGGACCTGCCAAACCCATCCCTTCCCTACCTGTTTCCTCACCCTTCCCTCCCAGGGGACAGAGCTCAGGGCTTGGCATGACCCATAGGTAGCTCTTCACACATGCAAATCACTCACACGCACACTCTCATTTAACCCTCAGACAGCAAGGTGACGGGTGAAACAGTGACCCCACGTCACAGATGAGGCTACGGAGTCCAGAGAGGGCAAGTCGCCTGCATGGCTGCTGAGTGACAAGGGCGGCCCTGAGCTAGGCTTCTCCAAGCCCGTCCATGTCCTCTGCTCCTTTCAATCCATCGTGCTGCCTATCCCTTTGGGGGTCCTCCCTGGTTCCTACAGCCCATGCTGAACTCCCTTCCTCCATGGGGGAAGAGCCGTGCCAACCCGCCTCTTCTTCCCACCCCACAGAGTTACCCCTGCCAGCAGCTGCTTTGCAGGGGCCCGTGGGGTATGAGCCGCCCTTCTCAAGCAGGGGCCTCCCTTGGAGACGCTGGTGCTCCCACCTTGAGCTCCATGTGCTGGCCCCACTAGCCCATTGCAAGGGACCGAAGCCACCTGTGGGCCTGGGCACTGGGGACTGTCCCAGAGGCTGTTCTTTGCCTCATTCTGATGAAAACAACACAGGCGTGGCAGCGACCTCCAGCTGTCTGGGAAAGAGCCTCTCTTCAGAGTCACCGATGAGCTGGCCTCTTCTACCAACCAGAAAAATACTCCCTCCGGCCAGGACAGGGTGCCAGTGACAGCCAGGCTGGGGGCCGAGGAGAATCCGACCCACATCAGGAGCTCTCCCTTCATTTCCAAGGGCACGGCGTCAGCTCCCACACCTGGCGATCATTTATTTGTTCAATCAAAACCCTGTTCACTGGGGCCAATGAGGGTCTAGATGCCCAGAGGAGTCCGCAGCCTGGAAGCAGGAAGTGCTGTGTCAACCATAAAACCAGGGAGCATGTAAAAGCATGCCTGGCACGATGTCCCCTGGCGATGTCTCCCAGAGAATTCCAAACCCTGCAGTGCTACGGGAGGAGAAAAGCAGATTCCGTGCATGATTGCTCTGGCGAAACCTGAAGTTACATGGAGCTCAACAGGTGATTACAGGACTTTTCAGAGCCTTTAAAAGGCCAATATGCTTTGTCGTTCTCCAAGAGGAGGATAATTTGCAATATTTTCTAAACGTAATTGACCATGCAAAGTTTTTCAGAGGATTTCAAAAGAACGAAGGCTGTGGAATACCCTTTAGAGAACACTGTGCTGTGGGGTCCTCCGAGGAAGAAGGTGGTCTTTACATCGGTACTAAGCAGTTCTTAACTGATGGTCATGGGGCAGGTTAACAAGCAGAGGACACACATTACCAAACGAGGCTGCAGCGTTTTCAGAAACGCGGCATTAAACATGTGCAGGCTGTGCTCTGGAAGCGACATGCCCTCCCCACACCGGCGTCCCCAGGGCAGCCTCGTTTCTATTTGGTTTGCACGTCTGGCTTCCAATCAAGATTTTATTTGGTTCTGCTGCAGAAGGGGACATCTGTTGTTTTCCCTGCCCAGCATCCATTCTCCCTGCTTCTGGTAGCAGAACCTCAATTTTCTTTAGGGAGCACGTCCTCTTCTGCATCCGGTCCTCGTGGCTTGGGGACACCCCACCCCCAAGCTTCAGGCCTGCCAATTTATTGCACCTCTAGCACCACCCTATGCCCCCCTCTGCGACTGAGTCACAGGTGGGCAGATCACTTCCAGGGTCCATTGAGCCTCAAGCCAGGGCTTCTGCTGGAATTACTGGGAAAAATGATCCCTTCCGGCCAGGCTCCTAAACTGGGAGAACGCAAGCCAGGAGCTGCTGGAGGCCGTCTTTGCCGCCTCGTGGGGAGACCGTGCTGAAAGTGAAACCATCACAAAGGCAAGCAGAGTCCAGAGAAGGAGAGATGCAGATTTCTGTCTCCATCCTATGGGCCCCTGCTCCCAGCCATTCTTGAAGTTGACTGTACCTCCGGGACCCAGACTTTTTAGTTACGTGAAATAATAAGTTCTCTTGTGTCTGAAGCCAGTTTGAGTTAAGATTCTGTCGCTGGCAACTGACAGAATAGACTGCCTAACAATAGTTTAAAAACACTGCCGTACACAGATTTTTATCGTTGTCACCATTCTTCCACAGATTGTTCTTCACACACGTTTATTTATTCATTCAAAATAATACATATTGGGCATGTATCATGTACATGTAACCTGTACAGGTAAGGCTGCTACGTACAGATGTTCAGGTTGTGCACTACACAACTCCAGGGGGTTTCCTTTCACACAGCAGCCCCCACTGGGTTACACAGTGCAGCCTTGAGCCATGGGAATACAGGAATATATAAATCAGCCTACCAGACAGAAAGGTCCATGTCTCACCTACACCTTTTTACCCCTGCCGTTCTATGGAGTGGCAAGGATCTTCTTTCTGTTGAAATTCTTTCTGTCCTTCAAAGCCCAACACTGTCACCACCTCCTCCAGGAAGCCTTGCCCAGTTGCCTCACTGGCCACAAAGAGGCGACTATGGAGGAAAATGGAGGGAGGTAAAGTGCATCCAGGTGAAGAAATGACCTGAGAATCCGAAACCCAAGCCCAGCCAATGCAGCCTGTTTTTCTTAGTACCTCCTCCCAGAGAGACTGAGGCGGGAGGAACAGGCTTTGAGCTCTTCTATGGGGTGATTTGGAGAGTGCCTCATGGACACCCCAGAGTGCTGCCTGGAGTTAGGGAAGACAGCCGCTCTCTCCTCGACCCACCCAGAGTGAGAGAGAAGGCCCGTCTGTCACCCGCGCCACCTCCACCTGAGTGCTCATCCGTTCTGGAAGAAGTGCTTGCAGTCACCACCCAGACAGCACCCACTTCCCCAGGGGATCAGGCTGCGTCCTTCTCTTTTCTGCCTGCTTTTTTCATGGGTGGCAGGGACAGATGTCATACCTGACTTGTCATTGTCCCCCAGATTTCAGGGTAGAGGGACTCCCCCAGTCACCCAAGCTGACTGCTCTCTGGGGCCCACCTGCCTTCCCATGGGGACCCCCTACCTTCCATCCAGGCCACCACTTTGCCCCTGAGCGGGAGGGAAAATACCATTCCAGCCCTACGATTTGCTGTTTTCGCTATGTCTCCGCTGGGACACGATAGGCCTCCAGTCCCGTTAGTGTTCCAGAGCCTTCCAGACTCCCCGATGTCTGCATTTGCATGGAATCCAATCTTCTACACCCCCTCCCTCACCCCCAGCCCGGCTCTTTCTTCAAACCCCCAACCTAGGTAAATAGCAAATAACCCTCATTAACATTTCATAGATGTTGTATTATGCTCTTTTCTGTTGTAAAAAACATGGCACAAAAGACAGCCTAAAAAGAAACAAAATGCCCTGCTTGTGTGTTATTTACAACAGGCCTCTTCTAATCTAATCATCTTTCTCCTTTCCCCCCACTGCCCCCAGTGCACTGCAACTTTGCAGGCTTTTTATTAAAATGAACACGTTGTTCATGCAGCCGGGCTCCCTCCCTCGCAGGCCTCGGCATAAATAATTTATCTGCAAGCTGATTTGGTTGGCTACGCTTCCATAATTGAAGGCCGTCCCACACAGTTTATGGGCGAGTGTGGGGGCCCAGCCGCTCGGGTGTGCGCGCTGACCCCAGGTGGAACGACTGAAAGGCCCACCATGGGCCAAGCCCGGGAGGCCCTGCGCCTTGATGTCCCCTCCCGCCCACTCCCCGTGAAGCAGCAGGCCTAGCCCAGCCCTCAATCTGGCAGGAGGCTGAGCTGTCCCAGTGATCCCTGCCCAGCATCCTCAGCTGCAGACCAGTCCCTGCACGGTGGCCTCCTGCCACCCGCTGCACAGCCCTGCCTCTGTGCCATCCCGCCTCCCTGGCACCCTCTGAGGCCAGGGTGGTCCCAGCTGTCTCCCCCGGGCCGGGCCATGAGTGAGTCCGAGACTAGCCCCGGGGCACAGGATTGGCCTGGAGACCCCCATTTTAAACACTAAGGAGCGTCTGGAGTAAAGTGGTCTACACCCTAATCTCATGCCCTCGAGTCTCAAGTGGGCTCCGTGCCACCCGACAGTGCCCCAGTGCCCCCTTGGCTCATCAGTCGCCTCCTCTGCAAATGGCCAGCATCCCCCTTCCCTTCCTCACTTAGTGGAGGATCTCGCTGATCTCAGGAACTCGCCTACCAGCCTACAGCGCACTGTGAACTGCCCTGCTATGGACGACTCCTCCACCTGCCCCCACACCATCTGGCCTTTCTCAAGGGCGAAACTCCAGCTGTCCTCCCGCTGCTCAGCCTGTGTCGTTAATTTTCCTCTCTCCTTGAGTTCTTATCAAGTATAAAGATGCAGTTAGTGTGGTGGATAAAGCATAGCCTCAGATGTTCAAATCTTGGCTCTACCCCTAAATGCTATGTGACCTTAGACAAGTTTCTGAACCTCACTGTGCCTCAGTTTCCACATCTGTAAATTGGTAAGCAAAATCGCAACTACCTCGTAATGTTCTTGGTGTATTAAATGTATCAGATGAGGTACTTAGAACAATGTCTGTTCATACAAAGTGTGCACAAGTGCTTCCTATCAAGATCATGGTGAAAATAAAACCTCTCTTTAACCCCGCTCTCCCGTCCAGCTATCATCCCAATTTTCCTGCTTTCCATTTATATCAAAACTCCTGCAAAGGGGTGTTCACATGCCATCTCCAATGGCTTGCCCCTCATTCTCCCTTGAACCCTGTTCCATCAGCCTTTGCCACCCCCACTACAATTCCACAGCAGTTCTCGTCAAGGTCAAGAGTGACCTTCATGGTGCTCAATACCATCCTCAATTTTGAGTTTTCTCTGAACAAGACCAGTAGCGGTTATTTGACACAGGGGAGCAGTCTCCTTTTCATACGTGGTCTTCCCTCGGTCAGGGACACCACTCACTCCTGCCTCTCCTCCTCCTCCTCTTCCTCCCTGGCTTCTCGTTCTCAGTCTCTTCTGCTAGGTCTTTCCACCATCCCAACTCTAAATATTGGATGCCACACAAGGGCTCACGCTGCGACCTCTTCACTCTCTAGGCCAGTGCTATCCAGTAGAGATATAATGCAAACCACAGATGCAACTTTAAATTGTCTAGTAGCTATATTTGAAAAGTACAAAAAAAAAGGTGAAATTAATTTTAAAAATAGATTTCATCTAACCCAATATAGCCAAAATATTATCATTTCAACATGTAAGCAATATAAAAATTATCAGTGGGATATTTTACATTTTTTCCCTAAGTCTTCAAAATCTAGCATGCATCCTTTCAGCAGGTCTCCGTGCGACTGGCCACACTCCAAGTGCCCCGGGTGTGGCCGGGGTCTACCATGCTGGACAGCACAGCCCGAGCAGAGCCCCTCTGTCCTCAGAGCTGTGAATGTCGTCTGTACCACCAGGACTCGGAAATCTTTCTCGCCAGCCCAGACTTCTCCCTTGAACTTCAGGTTCTTATACACACGTGGTGCCTCAAACACACTTCAGACTTAGAGTGTCCAAAAAGAATGTTAATTAGAGGCCACTGGTGCCTGACCATCCTTTTGTGCCAAAGATGTTGGAATCACCCTGACTCCTCTGGTTCTCTCGAAGTCCACATCCTTCACCAGATCCTGTGGCCTGCACCTTAAAAACAGAGCCAGCATCCGAACCAGGACATCTCCTTCTGCCCACCAATTTGTCTACGCTTCTACCACCCAGCCGGGGCTACTGCATCAGCCTCCTGCCTCATCTCCCTGCTCCCACCCTTGCCCTTTGGCCGACCCTCCACCCTGCACCGGAGCATCACTTAAGCACAGAAGTCAGATCCTGCCATTCCTCCTTCCTGGGCTCACGCAGACCAAGAGTCGAAGCCTCGCCACCCTCCCCTGCTCCTTCCTTTCCCTCAGACGTGCTACACTTACTCCCCACTCCGGGGCGGCGCATTTGTCCTTTTATCTACCCATCCGGGGTTCCTCCCAGACATCTGCAGAGCATACTCCCTCCCTGCCTTCAGCCCCTGTTCCAACACCATTTCCTCCCAGGATCCTTCCCCGGCCACACTGTACGAACTTGCCAACCTGACCCACCACATGGCACTCCCCTTCCTTTATGCATTTTTCTTCATGGCATTTAGCATCAGCTCACGTACCGTATGCTTTGTCTGTTGTCTCTCTCCCTTGTTGAAATATAAGCTCTATGGAGGCAGGTCTGTGTTGTTACTACTCTTTTCCCTTGCACAGAATTGCCACAGGCACATAAATGTACTTGATACATTTTGTTGGATAAGTAGATGAATGAATGTTGAGAACATCAGTGGTCTTCATATAGATATCAGGAGGGAGAGGAGAGTAAGTCAGAGACCTTCTTGGCACTGGAAATAAGCTCACAAGGCATCTTTGTTCCACACTGAGGTGCACCTCTCCTAAATGTCTGGGGAGCCCACTGGGCGTATTCAGAAAGGTGTCTCATTAATGCACCTCCTGTAGCATTAATCCCTGCTCTGCCCGGCTGGCTCTATTGCATGGAGTAGTAGAGATTATTGCAACCGCCAACACGGAGTGCTTACAAGGGCTGAGCACTTTGCAAGTTCCATCTCATTTGAGTCCTTACAACAGATCTCAATCGTGGCCAGTCCAGGAGCAGGGAGGAGTCTGAGCTGTCTCCCAACCCCGTGCTCCCCAAGCAAGAGTGGTCTGGAGTCATGCTGTGCCCCCGTGATTGAGCCTCCTGCCCACCTTGGTTTGCAGTCCTTGGACCAGCCTCACAGAGGGGCTCATCCCCAGCCTGCCCCAGAGTCTGCCCAGCTGGCCTGGGGTCTTGCTTGGTCCCTACGACTCCCTGCCCCTCCCTGGGAAGCTGATCCTGCCTGTGGCCCCCTGGCTGCTGTTTGGGATCTGATTTGAACTTAACCTAAACCACGTCCCTCTCTTCTTCATTTCATAATCAGGACGTGGTTTCTAGTTTCATGATGATGTTTGTCACTGTCCACGGTTTCCTGCCAGCAGGACTGTCCACTGCGGCACCGTGACAGATGTGGAGGTGTACCCCCCCACACCCTTTCTGGGAAGGACTCTTTGTCCCAGTGTTGCCCAAGCTTCAGAGAGCTGCCTTGTTTGAGGTCACAACCTTCCTTGGTTGGCTTACGCCCAGTGACTGAGGGAGGGGAGGTATAGAAGCCGGGCTGGCTGAGCCCCTCATGGGCTGTTCTGGGGCCAGCTGAGCTCCAGCACTGCTGTGGTGTCAGCCAAGGCTGCCACCGGGCATCATCTCAGCTCAACTTCTCCTCTGCCCTATCCTGCCCCCTTCCCTCTCCCACGTGTCCTTGTCCCAAAGACATCTCTACTAAGAATCATGAACCATAAACTCCTTCTCAGCCAGAGTCTGCTTCCTGGAGAACTCAGCCTGCATCACCTGCTGCCACCAAGACCCAGCTAAAGAATTCTCCTGGCCACAGTGTTGGGCGTACGGCCTTTCTCCCTGGCACCAGCCCCGCGTCGGCCAGGCCTTGCCACTCACACAATTGACTCCTGCCTCTGACCCCTGCTCCTCCCAGAGGCCCAGGCAGGCTGGAGGCTTCAGAGGCAATGACCAGGTAAAGATGCTTCATCTCTAGCCAGAACCTACAGACCACAGTGAATTTATGTTTCTAATAATTGCTCCTGTCCTGCTAGAGGAGTGGCTTAACCTGATATTGCCAGCAGAAGGTCTGCTAAGACCGATCTGAGTGAATCATTGCATCTGGGAATCTGTACTGTCTCCTGAATTCTCTCAAGTGACAGCCCAAGCCTGTGTTGAGAAAGAAACAAAGACAGGAAAAGTTAGACAGGGCCCTCACTGGACAGAGGATGACTTTGGCCAGCCCAAGACTCCAGATCTGATTTCCATCGAGACGAAAGGGCCACAGCCTACGAGCAAGGGCCAGCTGGGCCAGGCAGGCCTCCATGAGTGACCCACAGGTATTCATTGAGCACGTACCCTGGGCCAGGGGTTGTCCATGGGGGACCTTCCGGGGAGCCCAGACCAAGGTGCCCAGCAGAGAGCTGAGCAGGAGGTTGGCATTCCCAGAGCCAGGGCCAACTGACAGGGAAGCACAAACAGAGTAGACAGAGAGTGACGGAGTGGGGACAGGTCGGAGAGCTAGAGTGTGGCTGGCTGCTGTTCTTGAAAGCCCAGCCCAGGAGATCCTGTGTCCTGTGATATGAGGTCCCTGTCACTCTGCTCCATGAACAACTGCTATGATCCCTGGCAGTCCTTGGCAGGGCAGATACCCTGGACGACAGAGTCCCCAGGAGACACAGCTGTATCCTTAGACTAACACCTTAAGGTGACCCTGGTTAGTCTTTGCCTCTCGTCCATTTTCTACACATGGCAGCCAGTTTAAAGAATGAGAACATCCACCAGGCTATACATAACCAAATAACTGGCTTGGTTCATGGATCAGGAGCCCCTCAGAGCAAACGCCTACCTATCCCCTTGTAATCCAACAACTGGTAGAATTTTCTTAACGTTGAACAAGTGTAGCTGGAATTGCATTCACCTACCTGCTCCTGAGTTCTCCAGGGACACAATGTCGGATTGGTGGCACCAGTATATTCGACACAGAAATGCTGGAATGTCGCTATTTCAAACAGCTTAATGATCATTGTACATGTGCCCTGAGCAAGGCTGCATGAATAACTAAAATGTCAAATGTCTTTGTTTTAGCTGCTATTCTACCAACTCTGCAGGTCTCATATGCATGAGCCACATGCCAATTAGAATCTCTGATGGTCAAGTATAAATGTCTTTGTTTAATAAAAATGAAAGAATGAGTTCATTATCACTTAAACTCCCTCTAGAAGAAATAATCTTTTAAAAACCTAAGATCCGTGAGTAGGAGGGATTGGTTGTTAAAGGCAGTCCTCCCTAAAGATTGCCTCCTTGCCTTTGAGTAGAGCGAATGCAAAGGCACAGTTCCATAGGGCCACCCTGGAATGTCCCACTGGAACCAGAATCGCAGAGAGTCCTGGACATCGCTCTATCTGTCGAGGCTGCACACACACACACACACACACACGTCAAGTCTGAAAGAGGGAGGATCTCAGGGCTGCAGGACTCTGAGATAAGACAGGGAGTCGTTATGGTTTCTGCAGGGAGGAACCTCCGCTACAGTCTCCCCGGCACCAAGGATTGGAGAGGTCAGCGCCGAGGGGCCCAGGGAGACAGCTGCTCTCTGAGGACTCTTCCCTAATGGAGCTGCCGTAGCTGCAGACGTGCAGCCACAGCACAGCCCCAATTCCAGGAAATTTCATTCTTTTCCACCAAGGGAAGTATACATACACACACACATACACACAGGTATGTATGTATGTATGTACACATATATGTGTGTGCATCTATGTATACACCGTGTGTGTATAAAATGGGATTTTAGTTATAGATTTACATCTGTCTTTTCACACACACAAAAGAATTAAGTAAACATGAATTCGCCCATCAGGAAAATTCATTTGTCAGGACCTGTGCCTGATAGTTACTTGGGAAAACTTCCTTGTCGCTTGCGGTAGTAGGTGTTGCTCCAGAGCTGAGCAATGGGCTGGTGGGGTCACGGGGCGTGAAGGGGATGAATCGAGGTTGTGCTCCCACCTTCTTCAGGACTGTGCTCTGTGACTGTGGGTGGGTGAGAGGAGGCATGAGTCCCAAGTCACGAGCCCCAGGGCACAAGTCCCTCAGGGTATTGAAGCCCTCCAGGGGCAGCCTGAGGGACCTGGCAGGGGTCTGGGGGCTGCCTCCGTCCTGTGAATCACAGCCATGTAGTACCTTTGGGGTCAGAAAGCTCTGCCTCTGAACCCCATCTCCCCTCTCACTGGCTGTGTACCTGGGTCTCAGTTCCCCCTTCCGTCCACTGAGGATAGTCATACTGACCTCAGGAAATGGCCAGTGTGGTAACGACCACGACATAAGGCAGTTAGTGCTGATGAACAGATGAAGTCTAGAGAGTGGGGAGTTGACCCACGGAACAGAACACAGTGGGTCAGTGAAGGACCTAGAACCACAACTCTAGCCTTCGCCCCCAGACGAGACTTCTTTTTTATGGCACCAGGGATTTCAAAGTGAGACCCACAGATGTACTATCAGGGACCTCTGAGTGATATGAGATTCTTTTTTAATTTGATATTTTTATTTCAAAAATTGAAGAATATTAAAGAGACCCTGCTGCGGTTGTGTGTGGACGATCACATTATCACCAAATAATGCCCCAGGAATGCGGAGCTCACATTTGCATTTGGGTTTACTATCGTGTTTTTGCAAAACGAAGGCCAAATGACTTCATGGGCTACTGTACAAACAAAGGTTTAGCGATTGTTCAAATAGAGATAAGTGGAGGGAAGATTGAGTCGTCAAACAGAACCGGGATACAGAGAAGCCACTCGTAAGCAGCTCTGTGTCGAAGCCAGCAGAAGTGCAGTCACCACTTCGCAAACAGGTGCCTGAGTGAATGCCACAGTGCTTTGTAACAACTTGCAAGACAGCACTAACAGGAAGTAGAAAACTGGGAAACGTCTTGCTATGTGGTATATATTTTTATATTTTTTAAGTTATTATATTTTAGGGTACTCTATTAAGTTGATTGGCCCATCAAAATCCTAGGTCTGTCTGTGTTTAAAAGTTCGTCCATTACAATAGATGAAAAATATAATAATATTGACAATAACGCTAATGATGGCCCAGCATGTTCAAACATCAAAACAATCCTGTTGATAACAAGCAGAAGCTAAAATGGGAATACATCCTTCTATTATTAAACCCAACACTGGTTACTTTACTTTCAGCAAAACATCATCTGTCACATTAAATTAATGCCATTAATTTGAATTTTAATGGTTTTACAGTTTTATTTGCATTTAATTTGTAATTGTGTTTTGGTTTTATAGCTGTGTAAGAGCTAAAAGCATAAGGAATTTATACTTACTTTTATGATTGTATATACTTAAATAACAATACGATCAAAATAATTTTAGTCAACACTGGGGGTCTGCAATAATTTTTTTCCCTTTTAAAATGTGCATATTATTCAACTTTAAGAACCACCGAGACTACACCACAGCACACTGCTAAATGCAGGAAAGTAATTTAACTTAAAAAGTCCTAGGTGGAGTTGGATTTGGCCCAGTGGATTGTGGGAAGGGCATGTGGGGGCAAAAATCCCCCAGGAATTTAGGTCTGGGCTTTTCAAAGTGCTAAGCCACCATCTCAGATGGCTCAAGGTCCCCAACAGGCCACCAAGTATCTTTTTGGTCTTTTCTGCAGTTCCCTTGCTAAACAACACCGTGTAATTCAGGCATAAGCTGGTGGGCGTCCAGACAGGGACCTGGATCATGTATGACAAGCTCTGCTGGCAGAGACGTCCTGGCACTCACCAAAGCGTCAGCTCCACACTCCCATCATTGTCACAGGGTGCTGGCCGGCCCCAAACACCGAGGCAGTGACTCGGTGTGTCACTTTGCCTGACTCCGCGGCAGGCACTTTCTCCATGACCTTCCCTTCCCATGTGAAGGCAGAGGACACCGAGGCTGGGTCGCTCACCTATGACCCACAGCTGAGTATGTATCTGGGCAGGAACTTGAACCTGGGTGCACGGACTCCAGAGCCTGGGCTGTCTCTTGCCCAGTGGCTGTAGGTGAAGGTAGAGGAGAGTGGAGCGTGTGGCCTGTGTGCCCAGAGTCGCCAAGCTCATACGTGTAGGATGTGTTCTTCCACGGACAGGATGGGAAGGGGACTCCTTCCCCTGAAACCCCAAAGCTGGGGACCGTGGGTGGGTGACGAATACCCCTATAGTCCAAGTGAGGGTTGCCAGGATCCCTCATCTTGGATTTGTTGAGAGGTGTCTACACTGCCTACTCATCACCTCCTCAGCCCAAATACACACTATTTGAGCAGAAGCGAGGGAACTTACCGCATGCACAAGGAAACTCTGTGTTATGTGAGAGGCTACGACCTTACCGCTCCCTGCAGTCCTGCAAGCCAGTGGCGGGGGCTCTAGAGAGCCTCTTGCCGAGACTGGGGAGCCTGGAGAGAGGGGAGAATGCTGCCTCCTTCCTCCGCTGCAGGCCCACTGCCCTGCAGAAACCCCAAACCCAGCCCAGGCACAGATATTTCCCGAAGGGTTTATCCCACATCCCCCAGGGTCGGGATGACAATTAGTAAGAGCAGGGGCTGAGCCTGTACCGCCTGAGGATTCCGGACGAGAGGTTGGGTGGAGTAGGGCGAGGCCAAAGGCAGCTGCGGGATCCTGCAGGCACCTGTGCCCTGGAGAGAGAGCAGGAGCCTCTCCTGGGCCCAGAGGAGGCCATAGCAGGTGCGCAGGTGCCGGCACTGTGACGGGGACCCAGAGGTCCCAGGGGAAGGTCCACCAAACACCAGCATTGAGGTGCCTGCCTCGACAGAAACCTTGAAAGCCAGGAGAGAAGCAGGCAGCAGTCGCCATCCCAAAAGGGAGGGCGCAGCTTCGGCTGGCCCTGGAGAAGCTAGGAGGAAGGCAGGTGTGTTCGTCTCCTGAGGCTGCCGTAACAAAAGCCACAGGCTAGGTGGCTTAAAATAACAGAAATGTGTCGTCTCACAGTTCTGGAGGCCAGAAGTCCCAGATCAGGGTGTTTGGTGGTGTTTCTGCAGGCCATGCTCCTTCCGCCAGCTCTAAGGGAGGGTCCTTCCTGCTCCCTTCCTGCCTCTGGCTGTGGCCGGCAGTCATTGGTGTTCCTTATCCTAGAGGGGCATCGCTCCAGCCACGTGTCTCTCTTTTCCCGGTGTGTCTCCATGTCCTCTTCCTCTATGCCTTCTGTCTGTGTCCAAACTTCCCTTTTTTATAAGGAAACATCATACTGGGTGAGGGACCACCCTATGGCCCTCATTTTAACTTGATGATTTTTACAAAGACTCTATCTCCAAATAAGGTCCCACTCTGAGGTACTGGGGCTAGGACTTCACCATGCATTTTGAGGGGACACAATTCAGTCCTTCACAGTGGACATAAAGAAGGGAGAGAGAGAAAGAACCGGCAACAGCCCACGCCCAGGTCCTCTCAGGTCTCCACTGGTGTCCAGGCCTGAGCTGCCAGGAGGGAGAAACCTCAAACCGGATGTCCAGGGAGGCTGCACACGGGCTGGGTTGCACCTGTTTAATATCGAGAGGAAACTTCTTTCTATCCCTGCAGACGACTGGCAGGCTCTGGCACATGCCTGTGATGCTGTCGGGGGGTGGGGGAGCTTCAGCCAGGCGTGTTCAAAACCATCGGAGGGAGAAAAATAAAGCCATTTCCTGTTCGTGCCCCGTCGAGTTCAGCCCATTCAGTATACGGTTATGTATACAAGAGGCAACTAGGGACTGAGGCAGCACAATAGAACAGCAAGTGAATTAAATCAACGGTGGGAAACACGCACAGAAAGAAAGTCCCGAGACAGGCAGGGAGGGAAGACCCAGCGAGGGCCCCGGCGAGAGACAGGTCGGGTGGGCCTCCAGGGACAGGCAGGTCCTGCCAGGTGGGCAGAGAGCCGAGGTAGAGCGGGCAGGACCCGTGTGAGCAGAGGCGCAGGAGCCCGCCCCGGTGCCAAGCTAGAGACAGCCTGGATTCCATCCCGGGAAGGTCTACGACCCTCTTAAAGAACTTTTATGTCCCGCATCCTGGGCGGCGGATGCGGATTTTATGTGTGTCTGCAGGAGGCTAAAACTGTCTTCAAACACGGAATTATAACGATCAGATGTCTGTCTCGGGCACGGGAGCGTTTCCTCAAGCTGAAAGAACTCGGGCAGACAGTGCCAGCAGTGGAGTATAAATAACCCACTACCACTCCGCTCCTTCCCGTCGCCCCGGCTCCTGGCCCCAAGTCTCCTTCTCCCATTTGGCAGGATCCCAGATGAGTTTCCATTAGCAGATTTGCTGTCTCGGCTGCGCACATCCAGGTTTTCCGGGATCTCGAATGCGTACTTCCTTCGCTGCTCTCATGGCGTTTGAGCAAAGCAGAGACTCTCTGGGACTTTAGGGCACTGGAAAATGGAGAAGGTGCCACCCACCTACCAGAACGAAGTGCTCAGCGGGAAACTACCCACTGCAAAGAGGAGGCCGGAGCCTGACTGTCTGCGGAGAGCTGCTTTCTCTGCAGGGCGTCCATCTCACTGCTGGGCTCAGCGGGCCACCGGAAGCCAGTAGCGAAGTGTCTGGAAATAGGAGCCCCGGAGCAGACACCACACTCAGCTGTGATTAGACCTGAGCTGTAAGAAGAGCAGATGTAGCCTCCTTCACCAACCTGATGTGTCAGTTCTTCCTCTTAAACACACTGAGTAGCTCTGGCCAAATTGCGCATGTGCTATTCACACCCTCCACCCTCAAATGCCCCAGCTTGCAACGCTGGCTCCGGCTTTTCTGCAAGACCCTTCTCCCACCCAGCACCCCACCCCCAAAGTCTCACCCTCTCTCAGAACCCAGGACACGTACACCCTTGCCAGAAGCTTCCTTCCTGCGCCCCAGGCCTGAGATACCACCACCACCCCCGCCCCGCAGACCAGCATCCTTTATCTGCTCATCCTTCCTGGGGATTCTATCCTAACGGCATCAGAGCCTGTTTCCCAAAAGGCTGCTGAGAAAGACAAGTGACACCCGTCATACTAAGAAGAAGAGGCCAGTTCAAACTAAACTAAGTTACGGGGCCCTGGATTCTACAGCTACCTGGTAGGGTAACAAAGCACAACGGCACATTGGCAGCTCCGAAGATTCCTGCGATGATGGAACAAGAGTAACCTCATTTGACTCAGTATTTCCCGGGCGCTCTGACCACAGGACACTCTGCTCCCGTAACATCTATCAGTGGCCCCCAGGCGTGGCGTGTGGAGTCTCATGGACACACTCCTGGAAGCACACCCAGGAGGATCTGGTGTGCGGCACATCCCACCCTCCCCTGGCAGGTCCTTGGGGTGAGGGCGGAGGTGGACCCAGGTCTCCTGTCTGGTCCGGTTGGCCGTTGCCCTGACACCGTGCCCTGCGTGCTCTAATTGGCAGCAGTCACCGGGGTAATTCTCACCCACTCGTGCAGGGATAGACTTGGGGAGATGTTAGACCACGTGCTGGGGTAGAAAGAAAACCCGGGCTCACTCTCTGCCTTTGAAGCCCACTCCCCACTAACCATCCAGTGCCCCGTCCCTTCTCCAGGAAGGGCACAGAGAAATTCCCTGGAAGGAGGCCAGAGAAGGTTTTAGTCACTGAGCAAAGGCCCCCAGAAAAGGAGGTATTGGGGGGATCCCGGGCTTTGAGGCCAGACAGATCAGACCTGCTTTCTTACTTTTGGTGGGTGATCTTGGACAAATTACTTCGCTCCTCTGGGCCTCTGCGTCCTCATCTGTAAAAGAGTCATTGTCACACCAGATTAGCATGAAGCCTACCTGAGATTCAGGTCCAGGTGGGAACGAGCTCTGAGCCTGGCACCAGGGGAAGCCGAAACATGCTGTGGTTGTAAATGCTCTCTGGTGGCGGCTTTCCTCTTGGTGACCCACAGCATGCACACTTGGGTCTTCCATATTCCTGTTAAAGTCTTGCTCTAATTACTAACAGATTTGGCAGCACCCAGCTGGTTTGGGGGCTCTATAGCGGGGTCCTGGTGACCTTCTGGGGAGCTCCGTCTGTTTGCTGGGTCTGCGGGAATGGACAGATAGGGCTGCCCTGGCATGCTGCCCTGTTGGGGGTGCCCCATGGCCCTGGGGTGGAGACCTGGGCTCTGGTCCTCAATCTCAGGGGGCCTGGCATTGTCCCTCCCCTCCAGCCTCTGCCTCTATCTTCACAGACAGAGTTTTCTCCAGTTTCCACCCTGTCTCCCCTGGGCCTGTGCTCCTAAAGAGCCCAAGTGTCTGTGTAACTTCCCTGGGGAGCGGGTGGAGCTGCAGGAAGTGGAGAAACCAGACATCTCTTTCCAGAAAGCCACCCCTGCTTGGAAGCAGAAAGGACCGAGCGCCTCTGATCAAGGACGCGGAGGGTACGCAATGAGTGAGGGCAAGCGTCCCGGCCCCCGTGTCTGGGTTTCCCGGAGGATGAGGAGGGAGAGGTTGAAGGAAGGGACATAAAGGGAGTTATCAGTATGTCCCAGAGAGATAAGCCCCGCACACCCTCCCCGGGAAGGCAGCCAAACTCCCAAATAGATTCCTGAGAGCAAGAAGAGGGGAGCCGGTGCCCTCGGCCCAGGAAGAGCTGGGGAGGAGGGAAGTTTCTGGAAAACAAATGGCTGCGGGATGTTTCCAGGCAGAGGGGCCTCCAGCAGCGTCAGGGCGGCTCATGCTCTGCAGCTGAAGCAGCAGAAGGTTCTGTGGGTGCCCAGGACGGGCACGGGGGGCAGAGGATGCTGCCAAGCTGCAGGGACTCGCAGAGGGTATGAGCAGGTCCAGCAGCACCTACGGGGACCACAGCTGAGGACCAGGTGCCAGGGGACGTGTGGGAAGCTAAGGGATACTGAGGATGCAGCACCCCACCCACCCTCACACCTGCATGAGCGCCCAGAGCTCACACGTCCGAGCAAGGGGAGGGCTGAGATGCACAGGGTCCTGGGCCTATCGCCTCAGTAGAATGGGGACCAGAAACAGAAATTGAATTTTTACAGGACAATTGAGAAAATTCCACTTTTCTGGCACACCTGAGCTTTTGATCAATATTCTCGGCCACTGAACTCAGGGAAGTTTCAGGACCCTCTCACCATGACCGTGTAAAATACCCACATCCAGTGGGGTCTGCTGGGGAATCGCTGGGGACACAGAGTACGCCCCCATCGATTTCTACCTAGCCTTGCCCTAGATACTAACTGCACTCTCTGAGTCCCGAGGTCTGGGGCTTTGCCCCCGTGGGTTACACATGCTCGATTATACGGGCGAAGTGGGCTGCTACGTGATATAAAGCGCTTGGTACTGTGCCGGTGTGGTTAATCCAGCCCTCTATAAATGGTGGCGATGGTTCGCACTGTGATCTGAGAAAATACACTTTTCTGCCTCCCCCTTCTCCTTCCACTTGCCCCTCGCTTCTACCTCCCCCCACCCTCCCAAAAGGGGCCACCGCTAGTCAGTTCAATCTGTGCTTGGCAAGTGGCCACTAACATGTCACATTTCTGCTGGCCACCATTTACCACTGCGGACAAGTCAGGGCCATCATAGTCCCCCTCCAGACCACCTGGCCTCAGGGGAGGAGAGGCGATGCTGAACTATTTGGGGTGAGTCCCAGTGGGCTTGTCCAGGGACAGAGCTGGTCCCATGCCATCGGAGGATGCCATCGGAGGATGCCAGACCTGGGAGACGCCCAGCTGAAAGAGTGCTCATGTTATAGGTGGGGAAAGACAGCCCAGAAGGGGGTGGGTGTGCCCGGACCACACTGTGGGTCAAACACAGAGCCCAGGCTGCAAGCCAGGCCTGGGCCCCCCAGCCCACGGCCTGCTCTGAGGCTGGGCTCGCACACCGAGGCTCCCGGAGGAGGAGTGGAAGGATTACCGACTCCTGACGCCTAATGATGGGATCACTCACTTCCTTGGATCCCGTCCCAAAGGGGTGGTCCTGGGAAGTCAGGAGGCGGCAAAGCAGCCGGATAATCCCTCCGCATGCTCTCCAGAGAATAGCACGGAGCTAATGGACTCCACTCTGCCTCCTCCCCTCCCTGCAGCTGCCTGGAGGCCCGATGAAGTGGACAGGCAGAAGGGACATTGTCCCCATCTCATCTGCAGGTCCTGTCATGGGACATTCCAGCTGAGAGGGATGCCTCATACTTTCATTAATGCTGCCTGTGTGCCTGCCCTGTGCCAGGCATGGGGGTGCAGGGAAGAAAGGAAGGGGGTCCCGCTGCTCAGGAGCCCACAGCAGCCTCAGGCCCCCACGCAGGCCGGGTCCTGTGGGTGGCCGGGCCTCAGCCATTCCCCTTCTTGTTCCTTCTCTGCCTCCCCAGCCAGGCCACACTCAAGTCCCAGCTACCTGACTGCCTCAGTGTCCCTGCGGCCATCGGCACACTCAAGGCCACGGTATCTACTGCCTGCAGGTGAGAGCCCGCCCTGCCCTCCTCTCACTCCTTCTCTCCTGCACACACCTGCCTTTGCCAGGTGGCCGGAAGCCTGGCATGCAGGCGACGTCCACCCTGCACCCTCACAGTCCCTCTGATGCCCCTAATCCCCCCCCACTTTGTGGTAACGATAGAGCCCACATGTGCTGGGTCCAGGCCCGAGAGGGACATGTTCCCCTCTTCCCTCTTTGCCTCACTTCCCCTCCCCAAGGGGTGGCACTGAGTTGGTCTTAGCAGGTCAAGGCCAGGACTCCGGCCTCTGCCTCCTTGTCTGATAGTCTTTGCTCCTACAACAGACCCTGCTCAGGCAAACGATGAGCTTGACGGTACAGTAGGAAGTAGAACGCAGAAGTGTGCAACTGCAGGGCAGCAGGACACGGCCTCACAGCTGACGGGTAGGCGCTGGAATGCTGATGCCAGTCTAGGGGACAAGAGGCAGTGACACACAGGGGAATACTACGCAACAATGAGAAGGAACAACTGAACTGAACAGTGTGGCGACGTCGCACGACTTAACACCGAGAGGAAGAAGCCAGATGCAAAGGGGAAACCAGATCTCTCGGGTGCTGGTCACGTTCTGTTTCTTGACTGCAGTGCTGGTGACACAGGTGTGTTCACTTTGTCCATCAGATGGGACACTTGGAGAGTAAAGATGTGCAGAGATGCACACTGCCTGTGTGCTGTTCAGTAGCGAAAGTGGGATGTCCACCAGCCGAGTCCAAGCTGGTCCATGTCCAGTTGCCGATCAAACAAAGATCCAATTATGGAGAGAATGAGGATTGCCAAGGGAGAAAGGAGTTTTTAATAAGACAGACATCCTGTTGGGGAAATGGGGGAAGCTGGCTCAAATCCGTCTCCTCGACTAAGGGAGGTCATGGGTCTTTTTAAAGGAGGGCTACGTGCCTGGGGCAGGTCGTGAAGAAACTAACAAGGGGCCACGTGCACTGGGGCAGGCCGTGTGCACGGGGCAGTTCACGGGGGATGGTGATTCTTGGCATCGGGAATCTTGCTCAGGGGCCTTCAGAATCTCAACCCCTTAGTCTTGCAGAAAGTCTACAATTTCTGGGAAACAACTCAAAAAGTTCAAGTAGTTAGTTAAGGGAAGAGATTATTAAAAAAAAACATATAGGGGTTCATGGAGCCAGTTACAAAACCAATGAACTGTGTTCAACATTCAGCATCTTGTGCTCACTCTTCAGTCTAAACTAGGATCTGTCAGAACCCTTCCATTTTACAGATGAAGAAACTGAGGCCCAAAGAGGGAAGGAGCTTGCCCAAGTCATTTGTTAACTCTCTCACTCCAGCACCCCCTCTGTGGCCAGCACATAGTCACCTTTCAGTAATTGCAAGTGGCTTTATTTAGGGGCTTCCTTCTTTTAAAAGAAGACTTTGTAGAGGGCAAGGATTAGACCAAAAAAGGGACCTCACTGGGTGGATTTGGGGACACCAGAGATAGCAGGTGGGAAGGGGAGTTTCTGGAGCTCCAGAGGGGATCGCAGTGGGCTAGTACCCCTCACCCCTCTCTGCAAGAGCCAGCACAGACACCAGTAGCCTTGACTATGATTCACAAGATTCTTCAATACCGTGCACTGCCGTCAGAGGGAGGAAAGGCTGCCCCTTCATGGCTCTGTGTTCCAGCCCCAGTGGCCCCTGGAGAGATACCTTCGCAGCAACCATTTAGTGGCTGCCAGTTGGTGCGATTCTTGGGACACACTCAGCTTAGTCTGGCTGGGGTGGCATGATGAAGAAGAAGGAAAGAGCTTTGCTCGGCACCATCCCAAAGCAAACGAGCAGCTCTGGTTCGGGGACTCCCCATCAGCCCGGTCCAGGCTTTCTCAGAACTGTACTGTGGTCTGAGGCTCTTCCTTCCCCATCTCCCCTTCCCCTCTCCTCTCGCAGGCTGCAGACCTGCATCTGGGCTGCCGCTTCTCCCCACCCTTCCCTGCCCCTTCCCTGTTACCTTCACTGGCATCTCCCCTGTTAAAGGCACAACTACTCCCATCCCGGAGCCTGTTTCTCAGAGGACCTAAGCGGACACCCCAACTCACAAAGGACAGGTAGCACAAGCAGAAACTAACTATGTATTGTTTGTTTTTGCTGCAGCATAACCTAGCCTCATCCACTCATTCTCTCATCTAGCTACTCAACCTATGCTCATCAGCAGGTGTTTGTCCCCACATGTCACCCATTCATTGGCTCCACTCCCACATCTGCACATACCTGTCATACGCACAGCGCTGGCCCTTGGTGAGTACACTGCCCAGGTAGCCCAGGTTCCTGACAAATGTGACCCCTCTATCTGCCCCCCACCAGCCCTTTCTAATGTCTAAGAGACAATCCAGAAAGTGGGGTGCGTGCCGGCCCAGCTGATTAGAGCACAGGACATCCATCCTCCTAGACAAAAATCCACTCAAGTGAAAACTTAATGCCAACCCAGGCCCAGGCAGCGAAGGGGCCCTGTCTCTTGCTGGAGCTGGCGCAAACAGATGTTGGCGCGGACAGGCGAGCCGAGTTCCGAAATGAGACACAGCAGGGTTTGCTGCCGTTAAATCAGCCCTCGCTCCCCCTTACCCGTCTGCCGTTCCACCACACACATCTCTGGCTTCAGTTCCCTCTTCGTTAGCCCACCAGGTGAGCTTTTTATAGGATGAGTATTAGGGAAACCAGCCACCTCCCCAAGACCCGTGGGACCTGGACCTCCCCCCTCTTTCTGCCACCCTCTCCTGGGGGGTGCTAACTGGGGAGAGACAGAGGATCAAAGATTCAGATGATTGGCCCCTCTTGCCCCAACCCACCCTCCATGCAGCCTCCAGTGTTCCCCTAAAAGATCCATTCATAGCCCATCAAGAACCTTCATAGCTCTCCATCACCTTCAAAAGAAAGCGTGAACTGGTGATATTTCACACTCCACCCCCCCCAGCCTAACTCCAGCCAGGTCACCTCCTGCCACTTCCCCCTCCAGCTCCCTCAACACACGTACACGCACGCGCACACACATGCAGGCACACACACCCCTATGCGCATCCCATTGCCCGGCTGCTTCCCTTCGCCAAGGGAGCCATGTACTTCATGGGCCTTCCTCTCGAGACGTCGCCTGTTCCTTCCTGCTGTCTGCCTACAGCACCTTCCCAGCTGCCTCTGCACCTGACAGAGCCCACCTCGTTCCTAAGGACACCATTCAAGGGTCGCCTTCCTGGTGAGCCTGACTCAGCTGTCCTGAAGTGAGTTCCTGGGTCCCTGGGTCCCTGGCTCCCGCGGGGCATGGTCCCTTGCTTACCTGCCCAGCTCCCTCCCTTGTAGACACAGGTGCTGAGAAAGAGCTTTGGACTCAGTGTCGGCCAAATTTGGCCTCACAGTCCTGCCACCTTGAGAAAGTGACTCAACCCCTTGAGTCCCTGTTCTTGCATATATAAAGTTAAAATAATACTCCTAACTGCCTCCTGAGTGGTCGTGAGGACTGGCAAGAATAAACAGTGTGTGAACGTGTTTTGTTCCTACGTGTAAGTGTGAGTCTCTGTAGTCCTAGGAAACGTCTGGAAGAACATCCGCCCCGGTGCTAACAGTGCTTGTCTCTGGGCGGGTGAGATTTATGGGGACCATTTCTGCCTTTGCTTTCCTTGGCTGTGTTTGCTGTATATATACTTTAAATAATAAGCATGAACTGCTTTCATAACGACAAAAAAAAAATAAAAGAAATATATTTCAGGGGGGAAAAATAAGTATGTGAACAAGCGTGTCTTGTAGCCGGCTGCCTGCCTCCCGCAGGGCCGTGGGCTTGTCTTCTCGTCCCCTGCGTGTTCAGCACCTGAGGCTGGCACCTAGGGCCGTGTGCTCAGGGATGTCGATGTACGTGCTTGATCCGACTCCCACATTTAGCAGATGGGGAGCCTGAGGGTTAGAGAGGGAAAGAGACCTGCCCAGAGCCACGGATGAAATGAGTCTCTGAAGAGGGCCCGAGCCCAGACCTCCAGCCTCCCAGCCCAGTGCCCTGGTGGGGACCAGGCGGAGAGAGAAGATTGACGGGAGCCCATCAGCCCCTTTGCTGCCACATCACCTGTTCTCTAGGTTGGGTCCCAAGCCCAGCCTTATGCCCTGGCTCTGCCCATCCTGCCTTAGAGTTGGACCAGCTCTAGCTCTAGAATGATTAAAACCACTGCCCCTGACTCTGATGTCAAAGACTATAAGACCCACCAAGGTGCTGGGGCACCTCCGCAAGGGCAAACTTGCTGGGACGTGCTGAGGCTCGTGTCTTAGGACTGGGGAGCCCAGAGAAGGAAAGGCCAGCACAGCCCAGGGCATCGACTCACAGACCCAGCCCTGCTTTCACACCAATCCTCCTCCCGCTCCTCCTCCTCCCCCTCCCCTTCCTCCCCCTCCTCCTCCTCCTCCTCTTCATTTCTAGATTACCCTCAGGAGGACCCATTTAAAACAAAACCCAATTTTATGAAGGTACAGGGCTCTCCACACTTGAAAGTAACACCGAATTTTCAATGGCAGCAGAACAGGCTCTCCCATGTCCTTGAAACCAGGGTGGTTAGGGGCTGTCACCCCAAGTCTCTAGTCCCCTTTTCCTGATAAAACCCTAACAAAACATCAGGAATTCCTGGCATTCTGGAGGCCAGGACCTGCTAGAATCCGCTAGTTTTTCAACCCTTAGTGTCGAGACCCACTGTGTGGACCCCATACCATTGATGATGGCTGGGAAGGGGTGGGGAGCATGTGGAGAGGGGGTCCTCTGACTCCTGGTCTCATGGTGGGCTATGAAGCCCCCATATCTGGACATTGTATGTACCCGGCCATCCCCCAGTGACCCCTTGGATAATATTGCACATCTCGAATGTGGCCTGACCAAGCCCTGGTATCTAAGGGGAGGGGGCTCACCAGCACCCACCTCACATCACTAGTGGCCCTTTGTGTTCCTTCTGGCAGCTTGGAATTGTCTGGAGTCGGCACTGGAGATATCTGACCCATAACTCTACGAAAGAGCCAGGGAGCCTGGGAAGGTCCCCATGCTATCTCAAGCAGGGAGCATTCTCTGCAGAACCCTTCTCTTTTCTCTGGGGTGGGAGGAGCAGTTGCAAAGGAAGAGCATTAATTGAAGCAAGAAGAGCTGTTATGGGCTTAATTGCGTCCCTCAAAATCCACATGTTAAAGTCCTAAGCCCCAGGACCTCAGGATGGGACTCTATTTGGAGAGAGGGTCTTTCAAAAGGTAACAACGTTAAAAGGTGGCCAACAGGGTGGGTCCTAACCCCGTGTGACTGGCGTCTTTGTGAGAAGGGGAGATAGGACACACGTGCACAGCAGGAAGACGTGTGAAGACGCAGGAGAAGGTGGCCATCTGCAAGCCACGGAGAGGCCTCAGAGACACCTGTCCTGCCGACACCTTGACCCTGGGCTTCCAGCCTCCGGAGCTGTGAGAAACAAGCTCCTGTTGTTCAGCCATGTGGTCTGTAGTGTTGTCACAATAACTCCAGCTTCTACAACGTCTGAAGTTCACTGTCACTTCCCCAGGGACACATCAGGACTTCATCACAACTTTGGTGGGCACTTTTCCCTTCATGGGTCCCTTCCTCCATAATCACGTAATTGTTATAATAATGCGTATTTTGCGGCTGGTACAAAGATAACTATATTAATTTATGGAATGATTTTCTTCAACCAAAAAGTATATATATTTCTTCTGATTTCTAAAGAAATGCAAACGTCTTTGTGGGTGCCCGAGCGCATCATGGGTGGTGGGCCCCACACCCACTCTGCCTGGTGGAGCGGTCCTCCCTGCTCGTGCGTCTCGAAGCACCCTTGCCAAATGCACACTGCCAGGCACGGTGAGCAGTTCTGAGGACAGAGCGCTAAGCGCTGTGTGACAGCCAGCCCCGGCCTCTAACCTCAGCGGAGCAAATAAAATGCACTCCACCTTCGAGGCTGCTCTTCTTCTCGGCCTGCCTCCGGCTGCCTGGCCAGGGACACAGAGTTGGAGAAGTGGGCTCTGTGGGGCTGCCTAGCGGCTCTCAGGCGGTTTCAAAGGGCTTCTTCTCCCAGGTCACAGGCAGGCAAAGCCCACATGGAGAACAAACCGCTAGCTCTGCAGCCTGTCTCCTCTGCCCCCCTGCCCCGATCCCAGCTGGTTCTCCCACAGATCTCCAGGAATTCCAGAGCATCGGGAGAGGAGGCCCCAGTCCTCTCTGCAAAATGCACACTGGTCAGCATCAGTGGTTTAGACCTTTTTTTTGTTTGTTTCCCTGCCACAAAGCCTTTTCTTCCAATGAACTGGGCTGTGGGAACCTCGCGGATATAAAGGGTGACTAGAACGCTGTCCTGGTTGAAGCAGAGGCAGGAGCTTGGCCCCTTCTCAACCCTGCACACACCCAAAGATGCCTCGTCAGAAATGGAAGGGGCCAAGGGGACATTTTTGAAAAATCAAGGGGTGGATACTCTATAGGCCCCGGAGTAGGGAGGGATGGCCTAAGTCACTCCGCGAGTGGTCAGCAGAGTTCTGTACTCCTGGGCCAGGGAGCCCAAGGCTGGGGTGGGGAGGGCACCACCTCAGGGGGCCCCCGTACTGAGAGTTACAAGGGGCTGAACCCCAAAGCACGCAGTGATCCTACAGAGTTCATGGGCACAGAGGTCACGAGCACAGCGGTTATGGGCACAGCGATCATGGGCACAGCGATCATGGGCACAGTAGTCATGGCCACAGCGATCATGGGCACAACAGTCATGGGCACAGTAGTCATGGTCACAGCTACCACAGGCACAGTAGTCATGGGCACAGTAGTCATGGGCGCAGTAGTCATGGTCACAGCTATCACGGGCACAGCAATCATGGGCACAGTAGTAATGGGCACAACTATCATGGGCACAGTGATCACATGCACAGTGGTCATGGGCACAGCAGTCATGGGGACAGTGGTCATGGTACAGAAGTCATGGGCACAGAGGTCACAGGCACAGCAGTCACACACACAGCCATTATGGACACAAAGGTCATAGGCACAGCCGTGGTCATGCACACACAGCGGTCATGCACACGACAGTCATAGGCACAGTGGTCACAGGAACAGCGATCACGGGCACAGCGATCATGGGCACAGCGATCACGGGCACAGCGATCATGGGCACAGCGATCACAGGCATAGCAATCATGGGCACAGTAGTCATGGGCACAACTATCACGGGCACAGTAGTCACGGGCACAGAAGTCACGGGCACAGGGGTCATAGGCACAGGGATCATGGGCACAGCGATCATGGACACAGGGATCATGGGCACAGTAGTCATGGGCACGGCAGTCATGGGGACAGTGGTCATGGCACAGAGGTCACGGGCACAGAGGTCACACGCACAGCAGTCATGCACACAGCCATTATGGACACAGAGGTCATAGGCACAGCCGTGGTCATGCACACACAACAGTCATGCACACGACAGTCATAGGCACAGTCGTCACGGACACAACATTCATGGGCACAGCATTCATGCGTCCAGAGGTTATGCACTTCATTCACGCTAAGCCCACAGGGCATTTCTGCTGAAGTCATTAGCAGGCTGGCGGACAGCTAGCTCTTCATGCCTCCATGGGAGCTTTCTGGCAAGCTAATCCCTGCATAGCTGGGACATTAAATCATTGCTTCTTCTGCCTGTGGGCTGCCCAGGTACACCTGGCTTCAGTTAGCCTTCCCCACTGAACAGAAACACATGTGGGCCCTGGCGCTCTGCTGAGGCGGGAGCCGGTACGCATGGGCTTCTGGGGGCGGGTGGGGGCCGAGGGGCCATGAGGAGGGATCTAAGGCATCCCTTCAAAAGTGTGTTTTTTGGCACATGAGTGTTCTGTGAGAGGTAATTAGGTTCCATGGAAAAAAGGTTTCCTCAGTCAAGCACATTTGGCAAAGTCTGCATGGAACCAAAGTAAACAGAGGACTGTGGGATTTCTCAGAGGCTTTACTAGGTGACCCTGAGAGGAGAATAGAAAGCACAGTGTTTCCCAAGCAGCCTTTGCCGGTGTATCAGGAAGGATGCTGTTGGCTGCAGGTGAACAGGAACCCAGCTCTAAATCAGTTAAATTCTCCAGGCGGGTATTAGCTCACATAATAGCAAATCCAGAGATGGGCGCTTCTAGGATTCAGCAGCCAAACAATGTCAGCACAGCCACACTGCCTCCACCGTCCCCCTCCGCCATCCACAGACAGCTGCCTCGCGGGCCCAACATGGCGGCCGTGGCTCCAGCCTCCCGTGCGGACGCCACAACAGCCAGCAGCATCAAGAAGACGGCTTCTTCCCAAACGTGTTTCAGACAGTCAGGTGAACTTCTTCCAGAAATCTCTCAAAAGGCTTCCCTCCACATTTCATCAACCAGAACTGCGTCACATGTTCTTGCCTATTAATGAAACAGTGATTGGTGGCTTTAGACCCATTAGTTCCCAAACCGAGGGCTGAGGCACCCCAGATTGACGCAACAAATCCAGGGGTGCTGAAGATAGTTTAAATTTTCAAAGGAAACTCAGTTACACTGGACGTCTGTCGGACACCACAAGAACTACTCGCTCAGGGTAGTCGTAGTTTCAACATCCGATCACACTGCATTCTTTCGACGGTGCCATATCTTTGAGAAGTTTTTGGTGGTTGCTGCAATAGAAACAAGGATTGAATGAAAACCAGCGTGGAGTGGGAAGAAAGGGTGGTGGTGTCCGATACAGTTCCGCAGTTTGAGAAGTTGTGCAGCGTTCAACAGATGCACACATGCCAATAGTTAGTAATCGAAGTTACTTAATAAATTAGATCTATTGTACAACACGGTGACTATAGTTAATAACAATGCACTGTATACTTGGAAATTTCTAAGAGAGTATATTTTTAAGTGTTCTCACCACAAAAAAATGGTAAGTATGTGAGTCATGCATTAACTGGACTAAGACATTCCACAGTGTTTACAGATATCAAAATATCATGTTGCACACCACCAATATATACAATTCTGTCAATTTCAAAACACAATTACATAAAATAAATAAAAGTGTTGCTTGCTTGCCAAAAAGCAATAAAAAATAAAACAAGTTTCTAAAATAAAAAAAAGAATTAATTAAAATTATAACTTTTCTCCCTCAGTTTGTGTATATTGTTTTTGCAATTGGCTAATAAGTTTTGGGGCCATAAATACTTCCTAAGTTGTTTGGGCCTGACTCAGCAGAAGCATTAGGTATTTCTTTTAGCTTGGGGACAAAGTGAAAAAAATTGCTGAGACTAAAGGTCCCATGAAGAGAGAAAGTTGAGGAACTTCTAACTTAGACTGATCGTGGTTTACTCCTTGGGGCAGGAGCTGCGCCTGGAGCCTGCTTTACCTGAAGTCCAGAGAGGCGTATACTTGAATAAACTCTTATAAAGAAAGGAGAGGAATGCACTAGGAAGCTGGTGTTCAGCAGAGTACATTTTCAGAATTGCTGATCCACGCCAGTAATTCTGTTCCATAGGTTTCTTCCTTCCTGCTCTGCATCATCGCTTCCTGGGACTTGGTGGTTTCCACCCTGCTAGAATGCCTTGTTGTCTGGGAAGTCTCCAGGGGCAGGTAACTTCAGCGATTCACATCCCCTGTCCTTTGGCTTCATCCTCTCTGCTCTCCTCAGCTCACTTCTTCTCTCCGCCCACCAGACATAGATGGAAACCTCATGGCCCCCCAGATACTCTGAGACATCAACTTCCATCTTCCTGCCAGGCCTGGGCTGGGGACCTGTGCTCAGATGAGCCCACACGCCAGCCTGTGCTGCCCGGGTTCCCACCTGGCCTTGTATGGGATGTCCCAAGGGCTCTCCTTGGCCTCCTGCACCTGACCCAGCCTGAACATGATGGCGCATCATAGCCGGCCTTGACCTTCTCCTGCTCCTTCTCCACAGCATCTCCTCCCCATGCCTGCCACACTCCAGATCTTGGTACACGTGGTTTGCACAGTCTGGGAAGTGCTGTACACCCCTGCCTCCCTCTCATCCCAAAGCAGGTCCCACTCCACCCCACGCCATTCATTTGCCTTCACAGTGTGCTGTTTTGTCATTATCTCAACGTGAAATGATCCTGTGTGCTTCTGTTTTGCCTGCCTTTCGGCTGTCTGCCTCTAAAGAGGGAGCATGGGGCAGAGGGAGCCCCTGTCTAGTTCTCTACTATTCCCCAGCTTCAGGAGCAATGCCTGCACATAGACAATCAATACTAATCAGTATCTGTCCAGTGAATGACCAGCACTCACAAGGGCCCCAGGAAGCAGGAGTCATGCCCCCATTTCACGGACAGACATGTGAAGCCCAGGGAGTAAGCCCCATGCTCCATGCCACAGCCTTGAGGGACAGAGCTGGGTCTCTTCCCTCTCTCTCCAGCCATCCAGCTGACCTCAGACCTGGTCGCTCTCATAGGGAAATGCAGAGGACGGGCCAAGGTGGCAAAATATTCTGGCTTCCTGCCCCCATGCCCAGGCCGCATGCCCTCAGGGGTGCACAGCTTCCTGAGATAGTCGTGGGGGCAGGCAGAGTCCGGTGTGGGTGGCAGGAGACCAGCAGGCCTGCCTGGCTTGGGCACTTTCCTTTCTGTGGCCTCAGGCAGACACCCACACTCTGCAGGCCTCAGTTTCCCCATCTTGGCAACAAGGGTGCTTATTAGACTTCACGCATCATTGTTTTGCTCTTTCGATACCAGATGCAAGTGCAAGAGGGCACAGTGGGTTCACAGAGGAGGAAATGAGAAGACCCTGCCCCCACCTGCCCACCGACCCTTGACCTTTCTCTTCCAAGGCTTCTCCTTCACCTTGCCTGGACCCGAGAAGCAGCTGCACTTTGTTTCCACTCGCTATGCTATAACCTCTCCGAGGACAAAGTCACAGGTGGCCAGCCCCCTTACAGCCGAGGACCCCAAAGACCAGAGGGGACCACCTCGCCTGAGGTCACATTGCCACCAGGTGGCAGAGCCAGAGTCTGAGCCCAGATGCGTGAAGGGCCAGCCCCGAGCTCCGACGTGTCCCCCATGCGCCCCACGCAGCCTCCCTCCCGCAGCGACACGCACCGAGCCTGCCTCTCCCGGTGCCAAGGTGCCTGACGCGTGGGGCCGCTGTCTCTGGAGGCGGTGAGCATCAGCCGAGCCGTTTCCCAGAGTTATTTCTAGAGCTGCTGGCACAGCAGAGCCGTGAACAAGTGTGTGTGTGTGTGTGTGTGTGTGTAATGAACTTCCACTGGGAGTAGGGAACCCACAAAGGAAAGAGGACGTGGCGCTTGCTGGGGAGATGTTCTTGCTGTGAACCCAGGGGCCACGTGGCCCCACCCTCAGGTGTCTCTGCCCCTCCCGGGACCGCACGCTTCTGGGCAGGGACTTACTAGGCGACGTTACCGTAATTTTGGAAACCTTGTTGGCAGTGCAGAATGCGCGGGCGTCTGCGTTTCTGAATGGTCTGGGCTTGGGGAAGCAGGGTGAGCTACATCTGCTCTTCCCTCCCTCCCCTCCGCTCAGGGCCTGCGGGGGGGCTGGCTTCCCCGTCCGCGTTCGACTCTGGCCAGGTGGACAAAGGCCCGGTGTGCCTGTGGCCCTGGGAAGGCCCTGTGTTCCTTTTGCAATTCCCGTGCTCTCAGCACACTCCTGCAAGGGACATGCACTGCGTCTTGTCACTCACTGTCAGCCACAGGTCCCCACAGCAGTTGTCAGGAAGGAACCCAGGCCAGGAGGTCAGACCCTCGGTTTCCAAAGCGCCGGCCTGACTACCAGGCAGCTGTGTGAGCTCACACAAGTTACTTGAGCTCTCGGAGCCTCCCAGGTAATGTCCCGCTTTGACAGAGGAGAAAATAAATGTCTTCTCACCGCAAAGTACAGTAGCCCATGGAAGCCTGGGCAGCAGGAGGCTGGGCTCACGGAAGCAGAGCTGGTCGTGCTCTCTCCCTTGGACTGGGCGATCCTGGGGCACAGCCGGGCTTCAGCACGGGCTTCCTGCCAAGTAGAGGGCCTGCTGTCACCGGGCTGCGTCCTCGAGGGGAAGCCAGAGACAGGCCAGGGGAGACGGGAGGCGTGTAGACACCCTCCAACGAGGGCCATGGGGGGAGTAGGGAGGCAGGACCGAGGACAGGAAGGACCCATGGGGCCCCATACCTGTTTTCAAACCCCTGGGGCCTGTCCCCAAGCAGGGGGACAAATTGGCTTGGGAGGTCTCATGGGGCAAAGCCAAGATAAGTGTGCAGAAGCTGAAAGGGAGATGCAGGATCTGTTCCACAGAAGGAAGAACTTTCCCGCACCTGAGCAGTGTGGAGCCAGGGAGCTGGGCGTAGGGCTGCGTCCCCACCACCCGTCCCTCCCAGGAGCGGGCGGCAGTGGGGCTGGGCGTGCTGGTTTACACGAGGTCCTTAGCAAAGCGGCCAGGCCGTGCTAAGCTGCCGCGGCTGAGGTTCCTGTGCTGCCGTGGGGCGCTACGGAACTGGAGCACTCACACGCTGACGTTCCTCCCAGCCGAGCTGCCCCGGCCGCCAGTGCAGTAGGGCCCTCCTCTCCAGCGTGCTGGGCGGGTCAGGAGCAAATGAGCCAGCAGTGCCCGGAAAGAAGCACCCCTACCCTCTGCAAGGCTCTCAGATGGCATTCAGCAAGTATGTTTTATGCTCCCACTCAGGTTCCAGACACCAGGCTCTGTCCCTGTCCTCAGGAGTTTCCCTGGTGCAACCTAGAGACTATCTCCGGGTTGGATCCACGCCGGGTGGGGGGCAATGTCTTCATCACACTGGGAAAACGAGGTGACAGTCGTCAGTGTCTGCCCCACGGGCTAAGGAAGGCTCTGATGGCTGTGTCGGGTAAGAAGGGTCAACTCAGCTTTCCACTCCCCGCCCCCGGCCAATCAGCCGTGAAGCCAGCACCCGGGCCCCAGTCTGCCAGGCTCCAAAACTCACGGCCAGGCTGCCTCAAGTCAGAGGCTAAGGCCCCCACCCATCGACTGCGGGCTGGGTGACAAGAAGAGGGGTCAAGTGGGCGCATGCCTCATCCATCAGCTGGGACAGGCAGCACCCTGGCTTTCTCAACAGGGTCAGCCCAGCCTGCCAGGGCTGTCGGGAGGGCACACAGGCCACGTTGTCCCTCTCAGCCTGGGAAGGGCACCCTCAGCCCACATCTACTGTGCACTCAAAACCCTCCACGTCACCTCCACCGAGCAGGCTCCGCGGGGGCAGCAGTGTGTCCCAGAAAGAGCGAGGATTTGCATTCCAGCTCGGACACTCACTCAGCTTTGCTCAGCCTCTCCTCTGCAAGGCGAGTGCCCAACACCCACAGGAGCTGCAGAAAGGCTCACATGAGGTCACAGCCATGCTGAGGACTGGCTAGAACCCAGCACACACTCAGTAAGGGCACGATACATGCCACACACCCACACTGCCACCTGCCCAATGACAGGGAACTCACTCCAGTTATACAGCCACCATTCCAAGTTTCTACTCAGTTCTGACATGAGTGACATCATCTGAGCAAAAAAAAGAAGCCTCTTTTCTCCGTCTTTGGACAGAACATATGCACAATTACTCCACCTGTGCCCCGTGGCAACCCTCTTAAAGGTGCAGAGACCCGGCAGGACTGAACTCGGCCCCGCACCTGAGCTGCCCCAGGCTAGGCTTCCCTGGATCCTGCAATCCCTCTCCAAGGAGGTGGCTTTTAGGACCTACACTACCCTGACCCCCTTCCTTTGGACTGACATCGTCATGGTCCCTTCTCTCCCTCCGCTGCCAGCCCCCCTCTCAGCCCCGACCCCAGCTCCACGCACAGCCTGCCCAGAGCCAAAGACAGCAGGGGTGCCCTGCGCAGGACCCCGGAGAGTGTCCTTGGGGACAGCTGAGAGAGTCACGGCAGCACCAGCTGCTGGGGAGGACGGGTCACAGAGTGCTGGGACCCGCTCATGGCCTCTGTGTCCAGCCAGGGCCCCCGATGCCCCACGGAGGCATCTCTCCGAGAAGCCAGACGCTGTGCTGCCCACCCGCCCTCCATCCGCATTCAGCAAAAGGGGCATAAATAAATATATAAACCCTGCTGAGCTCCTTCCCCGTGAGGATCGCCAACGCGCAGGCAGACGCTTCAAGAGACAGCATTTTCCCAGAGGGACGATGGGTGAGAGGCGTCCTGACTGTGGAAGAATTTTTTGTCAGACATTGTTGTTAGTTCCATTTTTTTTAAAAAAACAAGCAAAAATGGGGGGATGGGGACCTCACTCAAGTTTCTGTAAGACCCAGGAGGTTTCCTGCATTCCAACTTTCGTTTGTTTGTTTTTGTCAATATGTTAGTATCTGAAATTTGTGAAGCACTCCTCGCTTGCAGCCAGCACAATTCCCCTGTCAGAGGCAGTGTTGGAAAACAGTCTGTTTAATTTCTTTGAGCTGGGCCCCTATGGCTGGATCTTAGGTCAACACAGATTCCTTGTCCCTCTGCCCCCCATCTCCGTGCAGCTAATCAGCGTGTGGGGCACAGGGAAGTGTCCTTGCTCAAAGCAGTTAGAGCCTCCCCTGGGCACACTGGCCTCAGAGCAACGTGCCACTCAATCTGGGGGCAAAGCCCGCCCAGACCCCATCAGGCCTTCTCGGGCAGAACCCTGCAGCCCCAAGGATAAGTGTCCTCCGCTCAGGGGACACTGCACAGGACTAGGAGGGTATTTCCCAAAGAGCACAGGGCAGCGAGTCGGGTGGCTGTGGCCATCTAGAGCAAGGCTAGGCTGGAAGCAAGAGAAGCATGGAAACAGGCAGAGAGCCTGGGACCCCTTTGAAGGGGACCCTGGTGACGCAGGATGGTCCCTGGGCTGGTTTTCTCATGCAGTGGCACCAGTGGTTCCCTCAGGCTGACCTGCGGCATCGGAGGGAGAAGAAGGAAGGAGCGGAGGGGCTCTGTGAGGGAAGGCCTGGCTCGTGGACCACCCAACTCCTCTCCATAGACAGTGAGGACTCCTGTCCTGCCCGTCGGGGGCACTGGGCCTGGGGCTGTGGAGAAGCAGGTAGAGTCCGCCCCCAAGGAGGTGGCAGGTCCTGGACGCTCACTGGCCCTCCTCCTCCCCTTCCTGGTGCTGACGGCGCAACAGAGGCCCAGAGAGGCTCTGCCACCCCGCCCGCCCAGGGTACAGGATTGCCAGACGCAACACGGCGCCCAGTTAAGTTTGAATTTCAGATAAAGAACCAATTTTATTTTAGCATAAGCATACCCCAAATATTGCGATGGGACATGTGCATCCTAAATAATTTTCATAGTTTATCTGAAATTGAAATTTAACCGCTCTTGTTTTTGCTAAATGTGGCAACGCTACCAGGGCACAGAGTACGTAGGCAGTGGAGCTGGAACCCGAGCCAAGACACCAGCCCCAGGCTTCACCTGTTGCCCCAGCTCCCCTCACCTCCCTCCTTTCCTGTATCCCCTGCCCCCCAAACTCTTCTGGGGGCAGGGTCGCCGTAGTGATGCTTGGGAGGAATTGTCCTCATCCTCCCCGGCAGTGGACTTCAAACTCTGGAGCCGGAAGTGTGCCCTGTCCCCTGCCCACCCCCCAATACCTCTCTGACCCAGCCCAGCCGCTGCTTCGCAAAGTCGGTGTAGCCGCAGAAGCGGAGAAGGGGTGGGGGCGGAGAAGGCTGCGAGTGAGCACTGGACCATGTGCTAAAGTGCCAGCCAGATGGCCATCTGTGCACTTCGGCCTCCCCAGGCCTGTCGCGGAGGGAGGCATGAAGCCAAAGCCAGACGAGGGTGGGGATCCACCAAGTGGCTCTCTGCAGACTCTGCCAAGCACACGCCACCCCTCGCGCGGCAGACGTGCACGTGGACACAGGCATTCTGCTCGCTACTGTAGCCGGGCAGCACGGACGGGTCTGCGGGGGCCCCTGCTCTGCCCTGGCCCGGCCAGGGTCACAGTCCGCCGTGCGGAAGCACTGGCATTGCTCACCGTGGCTGCCGATGAGTCGGACATGGGAGAGCCGGCCCCAAAGACAGGGTGCTGTTGTAGGGAAGCCCAGAACTCAGGACTGGAAGGTCTGATTCCGGAATCACTGAACTCCCTGGAGAAGGCCACAAACAACCCCCTCCTCTTTCAGGACTCAGTTGCAGCATCTGTGGAATGGGGATCCTCACCCCTGACCCGCCTGCCTCACGGAGATGGTGAGGATTAATGTGTATTAGAAAGGAAAGGGCCCTGTAGGCTAGAAGGGGCTGAGCAGACCCATAATCTCTGCTTCTCACGTATGCTTCCAGGATTAAAGGGAGGCTTTTCATTTTGGTTGAGTGTGCTATGTCTCTGATAGCCCAGGTCCAGTGTTTGTGCAGACAATTAGGGCTGGAGGAGCTCAGATGGCGGAGAAGTTGCCACAGGCTTAACTTGTGTGTCACACCAGCCTGTCACCTCCCACATTCTTCCCACTGGATCTCTATTAATATAACCCCTGACTTTCACAGAACTTATTGTCAGCTCTAACCCTGTGCCTGTTTCCTGTGCTCTGCTGCTAACTTTCCCGGCCCTGGCCTGGGTAGGCCTGAGGCTGCATGGCGCCCGGCTCCCACGCCTGCAGAAATCCACTCTTTGGGGCCACCTCCACTAGACCCGGCTGAACCATGCTCCGGAGCCAGAAGGGGATTAGAGGCCCCCACTGAGCCAGAGCTGGGGATTTGGCACAGAACAGCCCTTCCTTTCTGTTGGGCAGAAAGGATAGGGAGCAGAGCCAACAGCCCCAGTGCTTCCTGAAGAGACTTTGCATCAGGAGCCTCCTGTTTCCTGGGCTTCTACTGATAGAACGACCCCCCCCTCGGCCCTGGGTCACCCAGATCCTGGCACGGGCTACCCTTCAGTTGGGCACCGCGTGGGGCTAGGGGTGCCAAACAGCGTGGCGGAGTCAAGGCCTGGCACACATTGCTCCTCATCTCACCATACCCGACTGGCTCCATGGCTTCCCATGAGGCCCCTCTCCTCCCGGGGCCTTAATTCCCTCAGCTGTAGACCGAGTCAGGGGAACAGGGATGGCCCGGTGAGATCTCACAGCCGAGTGGGTCTTAGAGAAGCAGATTCTACGTGGAGGAGTGTGGCGCACCACCGGCTGTCCCAGCTCTGCCCACCCTTCCCTCGGGACATCACGCACGCCCGGCTCTTGCCGCCAGACAGCAGACTCCACGTCCAGCCCTCCTCCGTGCAGCCCGGGCTCCGGGCCCCGGCTAGCCCAGTAAATGCCGCCCTCACATGCCGAAAGGCCAGAGAAAACAAGCTGAAAGAGCCCCCAAGGGCCAAGGCTGGAACAATTTGAGCAACAAAATAAATAATGAGAGTATCATATTATAACTAGCAGAATAAAATAAGGATCCGTGAGTCTACATGGTTATAAATAAATAACTGAATAAATAAATACACGGGGACAGTTCTTCCTTCCAGAAGAATTCCAATTAATAAATGTAGAACAAACAGGGGAAATACAAAAAAATCACCATGAGAACATAATAATTATCGCAGGCGAGATTCACTGACGTATGCTGGAATTAGCGGGTGAGAGTTTGGAGAGAAACAGGATATTTGGATTTTCTCAAAGTATCTCCCCCAAGGGATTTATTTATTGTGAAGGGGGAAAAAAAATACACAGTAATCTGCAGTGGAGAAACCCGGAAGGCCCCGCCTTAACCTGGCGATCAAGGTTAACCTCACCAGTAATAAGACATCAACATCAGCACGCGTCCACGACAGGATGCACTGAGACACGCACGTCACTTACGTAGTATTCTTGCCCCAAAAAGCACACCCTGGATCCCATCCTGGGACAAAACAATCAGACAAATGCACACGCAGGGGCCTCCTGCAAAACAACCATCAGTGCCCCACTAAAGTGTCAAGGCCGTGAACAGCAAGGACACGCTGAGGAGCTGTCACGGCCCGGAAGGGACTAAGGAGATTGCAACAAGGGATCCTAGATTGAATCCTGGAACAGTATCAGAACATTAAGAGAAAACTAGTGACATCTGAATCAAGTGTATAGTTTAGTAATAGTACTTCGTAATTAGTAGTTAGTACTTAGTAATTAGTAGTTTAGTAATAGTACTGTCCAATGTTAACTTACTGGCTTTAATAAGTATAAATCATGTAGGATGTTAACCTTAGGGAAAGCTAGGTGAAGTTTGTAGAAAACACCCTGTGCTATATTTGTAACTTCTTAATTTCCAATAAAAAGATAAAAATAAAATCTCTGCCCCATACTCCATTCTCTAGGGCTCCTCATTGATGCCAACCAATAGTTTCCAGTGCTTCCTCCCGGGGGTCCATCCCTGAATAAATGATGGGTCCCTCTGGGCCAGGAGCTTTGCATACACAATTTCATCGGAAGCCTCACAATGATTCTCTGAAAGAGGTATTATTAACCTCGTTTTATAGATGAGGAAACTGAGACCCAAGGCCACACGCAAGACAGTAGAGGATCTAAATGCAGTGTCTAAATGGAGAGATTATGACAACTGATAGCGCCCCTCAAACGTGGTAGCTCACAGAGGAGGTTTCAGGTATGTGGCAGGTAATGAGGGCAGAGCCTTTTGGTCCCTAGAAGCATGGCACTCAGATGCTACATCCTCTAATCCAAATGCAGGGCTGGTCCTTTGACAGTAGAGTAAAATGAACATTCTAGACTGCTTGGGCACAAATCCCAGGTCTGCTACTTATGTATTGTGTATACCTATAAAAAGTTTCTTAATCTCTCTGTGCCTTGTCCCCTCTCATACACAATGAGGGTAATATTTAGCACCCAACTATAGCGTTGCTCTGAGGCCCCAGCTCTTAGGACAGCTGTACACACTCCATGTATTAATCATCGCTTTTGTCTTCACTCTCTGCATCTGTCCCCAGCCACCTACCAAACGCCAGCTTGCTGGGTAGGGTTTCCTAAGCTAAACAGAGTCTCCATCCAAGCAAAAGCTCAGAGCGCACTGTGCAGAGAGGAGCAAGAGAGGAATGTCTGGCTGTCAACACAAAAGTTGCAAGATGGCCAGGTGCGGTGGCTCAGGCCTGTAATCCCAGCACTCTGGGAGGCTGAGGCAGGTGGGAGGATGGCTTGAGGTCAGGAGTTCAAGACTAGCCTGAGAAGAGCGAGACCCTGTCTCTACCAAAAATGGAAAAATTATTGGGGCATGGTGGTGCGCACCTGTAGTCCCAGCTACTAAGGAGGCTGAGGCAGGAGGATCACTTGAGCCCAGGAGTTGGAGGTTGCAGTGAGCTATGATGATACCACTGCACTCTACCCAGGGCAATGGATTTAGACTCTGTCTCAAAAAGAAAAAGAAAGAAAGTTGCAAGATGTTATCAGCCTGACATCCTTAACTGCATGGCAACTGAGAACCATATAGACACTGTGGAGCTGGAAAAATACCAAGGCAAGAAAGGAGCCCCGGGATGATCCAACTCCCTATTAACTTGCATGTGATCCGCAGGTGGCGACCCCTACCTGCCCAGGTGTGACCACTCTAAGGTTAACTTTAAAAGGAGGGGGGGGGAAGAAAAGGGAAGAAAGAGAAAGGGAGAGAAAAAAAAGGAAGGGGAAGAAGGAAGGAAGAAAAACTTTTACCAAATGATCTCACCTAGGAATTCTAGAATCCCTGAAATTGTGCCTATGAATCAATAAATCTCAGAACACTATTGAACACCAAAATCTAGGCAACGCTTGGCTCCTGCTGGCTCAGTGAAAGCATTATTTCTTTTAAATGCATGGACTGATTGAGATCAAACTGACAGCCACCTTGCTGATGTGCACCTGGAGACTGAATTGCTGTGAGCATTAGCAGAATACACCCCATGGTTCCCCAGAGTGCCGAAATCTGTTAAATACCAGAACATGATCAACATGATCAAAACCAATAAATGGCTCACACCAGGTCTATATGTGGGTCCTTTTGTGGTAATAAGGCTGATTGAACTGATTTTTGGACTGCAGAAATCTATGGTTTTGCATAGCTAATGGGTTAGCCTTAGCTGCTGTGTTTTGAGGATGTACATTTTGTGTCCAAGTACATTGCAGACCTCTCGCCACCACTGCAAACATCTGGATGGCAAAAGACAGCCTCCCGGGAGGTTATATATCTTATATGTCCTCCTTATTTTAATCAGGCTTTGCAACAGACTGAGATCTCACCTGCATTTGCCTCTAACTATTCTTTGCTTTAGTGGCCTCAGGTATAGATTGGGAGGGTTGGACGAGGTGAGCGGTCTTCCACCTCGGGTGCACATTAGAACCCTGGGAAAATTTTCTAAAATCCCAATGCCCAGCTCTGACCAATTAAGTCAGAGTATTTGGAGTGGGTCCCAAGTATTGGTCTTTTTTTTT
>VBSM01003143.1:46478186-46518027 GCA_008086735.1 Cheirogaleus medius
AGGCTGAGGCAGGAGGATCACTTGAGCCCAGGACTTTGAGGCTGCAGTGAGCTAGGATCATGCCACTACACTCCAGCTGGGTGACAGAGCAAGACCCTGTCTCTTAATTAATTAATTAATTAAAATAAAAAACCCAGTGAATGTCTCCTTTCAGTTATGATAGAGTAACTGGTACCAGAACAGCTCTCCCGCCTGTATTAGCTTCCTATTGCTGCTGTATTTAAGCAATACAAATTTGTTATCTTATAGACCTAGAGGCTAGAAGTCTGAAATGAGCCTCAGTAGGCTAAAATCAAGGTGTCAGCAGGGCTGCATTCCTTCTGGAAGCTGTAGGAGAATCCATTTCTTTGCCTGTTCCAGCTTCTGCTGTCCTTGGCTGGTGTTTCCCTTCTTCTGTCTTCAGAGCCAGCAAGGTCAGGCCAACTCTTTCTAATACTGTTGTCTCTCTGCTTCGCTCTCTCTTCTGTCTCCTTCTGCTTTTAAGGACTCTTTAGATTTCCTTAGGCTCACCTGGATAATCCAAGATCACGTCCCTCTTTTAAAGTCAGCTTATTAATTGCTTTAATTTTATCTGCAATTTTAATTTCCCTTTTCCCTGTAACATAACATATTCACTGGTGCCATATTCACTGATTAGGATGTGAACATCTCTAAGGGGCCATATTCTACCTACCACACCACCTAACACAGAAAAAAATGCATAAAAATATGTAAAACGACTGTTTCAGACATTGGACAATAGGCATCATAATGCTTTAGGCTCTGAGAGAAGGCGAACAAAGAAGATGAGCCCTGTGATTCCACATATGTCTGCCTAGAAGCATTTAGTGGACTTGGCAAAGGTTCCCAAGAATCCAAGCACATCGTGCAGTCTGCATGAGCTGACAAGACAGAAATTAGAATTTCGGAAGGCTGAGACTGCTAGAATTTGTGGGCCAGAGTACTGAAAAGGAAGAAGCTACACAGAAAAACAGATCCAGAAATCTTCATAGACATCCCCTTAATCTTTGACTGAACACTAAACTGCAAACATATAGGGAGAGACTCCATCGAGCCAGGCTAAGAGCAATTGCCAGAGAAAGAACTACTGGGGTACTGTAAGGTGAACAAATACCGAAGCTCAATAGAGTCAAAAGACATTTGAGTTCTGACCAAATAGAATGGAAAGACCTCATCAAACACACAGGGCATTTAGGAGAAATCCCACAAAAGGCACACCTTAGTTGTAGAACTAAGAGTTAAGGCTACTCTAGACCCTACAAAGCTTAAAAACAAGTCTCAAAAGTGCAAGATGATCTGAAAGTAAACCAACTGGCTGCCAGACCACAACTCAATGCACTTTATGAAAGAAAACAAAACTCAGATGCTCAGAAACTTCATACACACAATGTCCAGCATCCAATAAAAAATATCCAAACATGTAAAAAAGCAGAAAAATATAACCCAATATATTTCAATAGAATTAGCCTATAGAATCAAACCTGGAAATTTCAGAGATGATAAAAATTAACATAAAAGGACTTTAAAATTGCTATTATAAATATTTTCAAGGTTTAAGGAAAACATAAGCATACTGAAGAGAGAAAAGAGAAGTATTTTTTAACAAATCTGGAACATCTAGAGCCAAAAATTACAATATCTAAAATGAAATATTCACCAGACAGGCTTAAGAGCAGATTAGACACTGCAGAAAAAACACATAAGCAAAATTGAATAGAAGGCAAGAGAGACTATCCAAACAGAAGCAAAGAGATAAAAATAAAAAAGCTAATAAATTAAACAGAACCTCGGTGACATGCAAGACAATACTAAGTGGTCTACCATTGCAAAGGAAAAACAAGCTGCTTTTTTCTCTCTATTCTCACTCAAAACACGGAACACTTCTGTGTCCAAAATGTGTGAAGACTTCTCCCCACCAACAACCAAATCTCCAGCAGACACCAGCTGAGTATCCCATAATTTAATTCAATTCTGATAGTGTCCACCTGGACATACAGGTTAAGGTCTAAGTTCCACAAGACAGTCTCCCACTCAAGTCAGAAGCCAATTATAAGTTCCCAGTTTCGACCTGTATTTTTGACCAACTGGCTATAAATTGGGAGTTCCCATGACCCCCTCCTCAGGTTTGATTAATTTGCTAGAGTGGCTCATAGAACTCAGAGAAACATTTTATTTGCATTTACTCACTTATTACAAAGGATATTTTAAAGTATGCAAATGAGCAGTCAGATGAAGAGATACATAGGCCATGGTTCAGAAGGGTCCCAAGCACAGAAGCTTCTGTCCCTGTGGAATTGGAGGGTGCCACTCTCCTGGCACATGAATGAGTTCTTGTTCACTAACCTGGAAGCTCCTCCAACCCTGTCCTTTTGGGGTTTTATGGAGGCTTCATTATGTAGGCATGATTGATTACATCATTGGCCATTGGTGATCAACCCAACCTTTAACCCCTCTGCCCTCCCCAGAGGTCAAAGGGGAGTAATAAAAGTTCCACCCTTCTAATCACACAGTCAGCTCCCCTGGCAATGAGCCCCCATCCTGTGGTTACCGAGGGGCTTTCCAAAAATTCACTTCATTAATATAAACTCAGGTGTGGTTGAAAGAGACATGTTATGAATAACAAAAGACATGGCTTTCACCTTCATCACTCCACAGCTGTTTCAGGAACTGAGGACAAAAGTCCAAAATTTTTAACAAAAAATACTCCTATTTCTCTAGTCACTTAGGAAATTATGAGAGTTTTAAGAGCTGTGGGCCAGGAGCTATGGATGAAAACTAAAATATATATTTCCTATTATATCACAATGTCACAATTATATTGTGTGATTTGGAGCCCCCAAAGAAAAGGAAGAGAGTACAAAATTATTTGAAGAGTGATAGCTGAGAGTTTTCTAAGTTTTATTATAAATACAAGTTGACATATTCAAAGAATGCAGCAAACTCCAAGGCAGGATAAACACAAAGAAAATCACACCAAAGCATTTCATAATCAAGTTTATAAAAATGAAGGATAAAGAGAAAATCTTACAAGTAGTCAGAGAAAAAAATACTTATCGTGTACAGGAGAACATAACCAAAAACCAGAAAAGACAGCTCAACTGAAATTATGCAAGTCAGAAGACAATGGAACAGCTTCTCTAATGTATGGAGAGAAAAGGAAAAGACTATTGATCTAGAAATCTATAACCAGTGAAAATATCCTTCAAAAGTAAAGGCAAAATAAAGAATTTTTAGACAAATAAAAGCTGAGAGAATTCATTGTCACTAGCAGATCCACATTATACGAATTGTTAAATAAAGTGCTTTTAGCTAAAGGAAAATATCAGATGGAAATTAAGTCTATATAAAGGAATGAAGAGTACTAGAAATGCTAAATATGTGGGTAGGTTAAAAAAAAAACAACTTTGTATTTTTGAATATCTTGTTTTCTTTGAAAAGGTAGTTGACTACTTGGTGTAAAAATGATGTATTATGGAATTTAATGTGTATGTATAAGTGAAATATGTGACAATAGCAGTACAAAGGACAGGAGGGAGAAAAGAATTATACTATTGTAAGATTCTCATATCACACATAAAGTGGAAGCAGTCATTGATATAGACAAAGAGACAGAAAGTCTGTACATATATAGAAGACTCGAACAACACCGTCAAGCAGCTTCACCAAATAGACCTTTATGGAACACTCTACCCAACAACAACAAAATGCGTATAATTTTCTAGTGCTTCTGGAATACTCAGCAAGTAGACCACAGTCCCAGTGTTGTACTAAAGCTGGCTTGCACCAGCTCACAAAATAGTGCATGTTTCTTTCCAACATTGCATTCAGTAACATTATTTTGAATTTGGCCATGGTACAAGTATTTACACCATGAAAATTGGCCAATGCTACACATCGGGGCTATTCCCCCCCCCCCCCGAGATCTGGCTTACCTGTACATCACTGCGTGGTCTGGTGTGCTTGACACAAGATACGTGAAAGAAAACAGATATCAATAAGTTTAAAAGAATTACTATAGTATCTTGTATGTTCTTTGTCCACAATGACATTAAATTTTAAATCAATAACAATAAGATATATATACAAGCCCAAAATATTTAGAAATGAAATAATGTACTTCTAAATAACCCATAGATCAAAGAATGAATTACAAGGGAAATCTGTAAATATTTTGAACTAAATGAAAATGAAAACACAACATATGAAGATTGTGAAATGGAAATAAAGCAGCACTTAATAGGCAACTACAACTTTGTGTTGCTATTAGAAAGGAGAAAGTCCTAAAGTCAATCCTTTAAGCCTCCAATTGATGAAAGAAGAAAAAGAATCACGAAATAAAACCCCCCAAAAGTAGAAGGAAGGATATAGTAAAAATAAAAGCATAAAACAATGAAATAGAAAACAAACAATAGGGTGACAATTAGTGCAAAGGTGGTTGTTTTATAAGATCAAACAATTGGTACCAATCGACAATTGCTAAGCCCCTAGCCAGACTGACCGAAACAAAGAAGGAAGACACAATTTATCAACATCAGAAATAAAAAGATGGACATCACCCTACAGATCCTACTTTAATTTAAAGGCTAATAAGGAAACTGTAGGAGCAATTTTATGCCACAAATTCAGCAACTTAGATAAAATGTACAAATTCCTTAAAAGGCATAAACTACCAAAGCTCTCTTAAGAAATAGAAAGCGTGAATAACCCTACAACTACTTAAAAAATTGAACTTGTAGTTATAAAACTTTCTCCGAGAAAGCACTAGACTCCAGTAGTTTCACTGGCAAATTCTATTTTTAAAAATTAGGTAGGAAAAAAAAAAAATACCAGACCTATCAAATTCTTTCAAAAAAACAGAGAAAGAGAAAACCCTTCCCAATTCATTCTATGAAGCAAACTTATCTGGATATCAAAACCACAAAAAGATATTATTAAAATAGAAAACTATACACCAATAGTTTATGGGGCAAAAGTACTTCTAAAATATGAGCAAAGTGCATTCAACAATATACAAAAAAGGATAATGCACCATGACCCAGTGGCATTTATCCTAGAAATTAAAGGTTAGTTTAATATTCAAATATCAATGAAATCATATAAATTATATCAATACAATCTAAAAATAAAAATCATTTGACAAAATGCTATATGATTTATGGTAAAAACTTATAGTACAGTAAGAATGTATATATCTATTTCCAGACCTTCTTTGCACTGAGGGCCAAAGTGTTGCTTTCTTCCCCAAACTGGCCCCTCTTTTCAGCACGTCTACCACTCTGCAGCCCAGCAGTCCCGAGTCAGCCCCAAAGAGAAGAGGACCCGAACCCTTACAGAGACCATTTTCCGTGTCAGTGAAGTGAAGCTGAGTCTTGGAGCAACTCAGAAGTGGCCCAAAGGCACCTAACCTGGGTTCCAGGGAGGCCAGCTGCCTGGGAGTTTCAAAGCTCTTCCAGTTGAGATTTTGGAATTTTCTCTGCATTTTGAAAACTGTTGACTGACTCAGAGCCCCGGATCTCATGAAATCTGAATCTCAAAATGGCAGATCTCAGAAATCTGGAACATTCCTGTCCCTCATTTATAGGCAGAGAAAGTGAGGCCCTGAGACTTCTCCAAGGTCACGCGGCAACTTGGAGGCAAGGTCAGAGCTGCAGCCAGAGGTCCTGACCGCTATGCTAAGCCTCGGGACAGAGAGAAGTACAGAAAAGCAGCCGCTACCCAGCCATCACACGCAAACACACGCTAGTGTCACCCTGGGTTTTCCTTTTTATTACAAACATTTCCAAACGTACCGAAAGGTAGAAATAGTATAGTTAACACCCATGTATCTGTCACCTAGATTTAACAACTGCTAACATTTTACACTTATTTGCTTCATCGTTTTTTTGCTGAAATATTTTGAAGCAAATTACAAACACCTTGACATTTCACACCTAAATTTTTTAGAATGTCTGTCTTAAAAAGTAAGAGCATATTTTCCTATGTAATTTCAATGTCAGTAAGGTACCTGACAAAATTAACAATCCTTCCAGAATGTCTGATGCCCACTCTCAGTTTGTAGCAAAGGCTGCTGGCGTCCCTCCTGTCTCTCCTGGCCATTGCTGGAAGTCAGCTGCAGCACCCCACTCCCAACCCATGACACCCCACCACCCCACCCCCTGGTCCATGAAAAAATTGTCTTCCATGAAACTGGCCCCAGGAGCCAGAAACATTAGGGACTGCTGTGTTCGGGGACAGGCACTGACCCTGGTGAGCCAAGGAGAGTCGGCACCAGGATCTGGCTGAAGCCACTGGAACGAGAGGTTTGCTTCCTGTTGGTGCAGCCCATGTGGCAGGATGTGGGCCTGGAGCTGCTGGGGCCATTTCTGAACCATGTGGGCACAGCCAGCCTGAGAATGAAGCCAACAGAGAGGAATGGAAGCTGAGAGACAGAACCAGTAATTCTAGTTCTAATGCTGCCCCTGGGTCCAGCCATGCCTGACTTCCATCATGTGAGTTGTACGCTCCCTTTAGGCTTAATCCAGGCTGAGATGGATTTCTCTCATGTTCAGACAAAAAGTAAGTGCTGACTAAATCAAAGAATTCTCCCTTTGCTGGGAAACTTTCCTCCCTAACTCAGTGGCTCTGCCCACGTAGTATTGTGGGTATACACCAAAGTGGTGGAGAAGCCTCTTGGAGAGATGCAGGACTCACAAGAAGCAGCCGGGTCAAACCCACTCCACCAGCATCTCGTGCCTCCTGTTGTCCACACTGGCTGTGAGTCTGACACGGTGCTTGTCAAATCAAATCACAGCCTTGACACTGGAGGGCGTGACAGTCATTACTCCAACAATGTGTATATTCCCTGAAAGTCCATAGCACACAGTTTATACGAACGTGAGTTAAATGCAATATAAGGCTGGCAAGTCGCCTCCCTGGTGAGCAAGCCTAGCCAACTGCCTAGCATCTTCCTCTCTTGAAGGGGAAATTGCACACTATGGGAGATGTCAGCTGCTTAGGGATCCATAGCAGCCTTGGGACAGCCCCTTAGGGACGAGTTTCCTCCAGTAGAAATAACAGCTACTGAAGGTCGAGCTCCTGCTTCAGGGCCAGGTGTTGTACCAGACTCCCACAGACCTGTCACTTATGTCTCCTCAAGGCAATCTGGAGACAGGGACCATCATTCTCGTCTGACAACTGAGGAAATCAAGGCCCAGAGACTTAAGTGACTTCCCAAGGTCACATGACATTGGTGATAGAGCTGGTATTCATTCTAGATCTCGAAAACATGCTCTACTCAAAGCACCTCTGTCTTTTCCCACTAACTTGGGTAGGGGCTCGATAAATATGCATAGGCTGGTGAGCAGAATTTAGACCATCTGCACCCTGGCCAAGCCAGAATTAGAAGGCAAGGATGCGGTCCACGCACACACGCACAGCATGCCAGGAGAACCAGGATTTCCCAAACTGGCGAGGGTTCTCTCCAGCAAGTCCGGAGCGGGCACCGAGGAGCCCAACTTTACAAACGAGAATCTAAGGCAATTCTTGTGATTAAGCGTTGTTGGCTGCTGTGCCACGGGGACCCACCAAAGACAGAAATGGCCATGACACTTGTCTCCCCCAGACTGACGTGGACGGCCCAGGGCCACCTGGTTACGGAAGGAGGGTTGCCCACTTTCTCCCCTTCGAGGGTAAGTAGAGGCACACGAAGGTGGGACCAGAAGAGGAGAAGGAATTTTACTGCTGCCTGCAAGCAGCAAACCGTGTTTCTTTTTCCTCAAACCAACCAATAATGACAGAAGGTTTCTCTTTGCCAAGACTGCGGCCAGGACCGTGGGTGCGTGCCGCTGAGCAGTTCACACCGTTTGGGGAAATAAGACATTCACCTCTTCTTTCCTATGTCACTTCTTTGACCTACCTCTGCTGCGAAATTGATGAATAGAGCTTTCAAGACATCGCCTGGAAGCTCAGAAATGAGCATGAACCCAGGGGTGCCTCGAACGTCCGCCATCATCCCCAGGGGCCATGCACTCGTAGGTGAACCCCCCAGAGCCCTCTGCTGGGCGGGTCAAACAGCCTGTGCCTGGAACCGTTCACCTGGACGCGGGGAAGTGTGTAAGCCTCCACTTTCACATTTGAAAATGGGGGTAATCGTTGGATTTCCTCATAGTCTTCCTGCGATGATTAAATGGATGTAAATAATGCATATAGAGTGCCTGATTTAGCACTTCAAACTGTTAGCTAATATGATATCTGTCGTTAGTATTCTCACTCTCATCTAAACGCAGATTCTACCTGCACAGATCCATTCATTTTTTTACTCGACTCAGAGCACATAATTATACAGTGCTAGGGATGGAGAAGAGCCTTCTAGAGACACCTTAACCAGTCAACTCCTTTATTCCACAGATGAAAAAAAAAATGAGGCCCAGTAAGATTCAAACACTTAAGAAGGTCACGCAGGAGTTAGAACCAAGAGAAGCCCCAGTCCACCAGCTCCTGGGCCCCCACCACCCCTACTGGCAATTGGCAGCTACTCACATAGCAGAAATGGTGAGTCCAATAAGAATTTCAGTGTATTTAAAAAAAAAAAAAAAGATTGATTTTGATGTTTTGAGGCTTCGTGAAACCAGCAATTTTAATCAATTTTTCAAAATTGCTAATTTCATCCATCCAAGGAACTCACACACAAACAGAAGGGCTGATTGAAATTTAAATGGCGGCCGGCTTGTTAGCTGCAGGCACCAGGCTGGGTGTTTTCATATGCAAGCCTGCAACTGTGTCCCGGCCGGCAGCGAGAGGAAGCAATCTCCATGAGACACTCAAGGCATTAAGAATTCAGGCAGCCAAAATGAGAAGCAACAACACGAAATGATAAAACAAAGACAGATCATTATTAGCGCCAACATAATATGTTCCCATGTCCTCAGATCTCATTTAGAGCCCTGCCCGTTGTCTATTGAAACTGTAATTAGGCTGATAGGAACCAGAGGATTAAAGTAACTTTCTCCCCCGAATTGCAGGGATTTCAAATGAGCGAGATGGGGAGGAGATAAACCTGAGAAAGATTTTAATATTCTGAGCTGCAGCCCTGGGACAGCACAAGCTGACAAACAATGGCTGGTTCCCGCAGAGACAGAGACAGCCCAGGAGGGATGAAACATCATGACATTGCTGCTGCCTGCCCCCCACCCTCGGAGATGGGGATGGCCCCTTCCCCAGCCAAACCTGTCCTGTCCTGTCCCGACACACCTGTCCCGCCCCAGTGACTGCAACAACCTGCCACCTGGCCTGGGGGCCCCCCCGAGGGCAGAGCTCCCCGTGCCACTCGTCACTCTCGCTTCAGCTCCCGCCGTGTTTACCGAGATGCCGGCTTCCTCGCCTCCACCGGGATCCTCAAGACCACCAGGTAACCTTGCCAACCGCACAGGTGTTCTCGCCCCTTCTTTCTTTAAACCCATTCCGTGACCCATTCTCCCACCCGGAGAACAAAGACAAACCCTTGGCAAGACATTGAAGGCTCTTCTCCGTCTGTCCCCTTGCTGCCTCCCTGCCCCTCCAGGGCGGTATCCTAGGCTCTGGTCACGGGAGACCATTTGTCCACCCTAGATACGTTGCAGGCGCTGCCCTCAGGCTGATGCACGGCTGCTCGCTGGGCCCAGACCACCCTACAGCTCCTTTGCCTGGCAACATTCTACTGGCCTTCGGGGTCTTCCATGCGCCTTTCTGGGCAAAGCCTTGGCTGCAGCCCCTGCAGGAAGCCTCATTCCCTCCTCAGGGCACCCAGGGGACATGTGTCCTGTTAACCCTCCTCCGAGTGTGACACTCTGTGTTGGTAACCACACAGTGACCCCCACTGGACTATGAGCTCTGCAAGGGGAGAGACGAGACTGTATTCATGCTCTCGTGAGGTGAGTGGAAGCCATTCTTGGCTAGCAACAGGGAATTAAAATCTGTGTCCACACTGATCAGCCTGGACGTGGTATTTGGTACTCCAGGGGCAGGCAGCCTGGGGACTCTTGCTGCCCCTCCGTCTGTCTGCTTTTGCTGGGAATCTCACCAACCCAGATAGGATTTTCCGTGTGAGTGTGTGTGAGAGCGTGTGTATGTGCGCATGAGGGGGGAGGTGCACACACATGAACACAGCAAGTCCTGCCGAGCTGGGCAAAGAGGAGCTCTCGCTTCCCAGGCGAGGGGACCCAGGGGAGAAGGAGCAGTCACCTGCCTGGGACACGAGGAGCAGGTCAGCAACCAAATTCCCTCCACCATTTGCACACAGTTTAATATTGCCTCATCCCGTCCCTCGTGCCCCAAGTCCTCGGTGCCTCAAGAGCCGATTCGAAAGTGGCAGAAAAGCAGCATCAACGGTCATTCACCAAGAGTCCACTGAGGACCCGAGGGTGACAGTCATTGTTCTGAGCACTGGGTCCTTATGTTTGGCCACCTGTGAAATAAGAAAGAATCTTCCATGGCTAAGGGCTTGGCAGCCCTGACAGTGCGCACCCTTACGAATGTCTCTTCGGGGTGTGACTGCCGCGTTCCCTTACCTTGGAACTGGCTTTGTGGATTGGGAACTTTGTGGAATGGGGGACTTGGCCATGAGAAGGGCCCCTCAGGACTTGCTTGACAGCTTGCACAACCCTGCACTGGGCTCGCGGGGCCAGGGGAGGGGGCTGGCAGGGAGCTTCATCCCATCGACTCCCGTGGAAACTGAAATCTAGAGAGGTTAAAACATGCAGCAGTTCATCCCTGAAGAGACCCTCAGCAAGGCCCCCAGCCCCCTCCTGCCTGCCCTCTTTTGCTTTTGTTTTTCTGCATGAAACAGCTCATTGCCTTTGAGAGTTGTGGGAGATGGCAGACAGCAGCTGAGAACTCTTGGCTCGCTCTCCCGTGCTCTCCTTTAAAAGACAGAATGTCCTTGCTCAGAGAAAAAGCTGCGTAAATGTGAGTTTTCTGTCTACATGCGCTAGCCTGTTGTGTATGTGGGTTAGTATGTCCACATGCGGGGGAGTGTGTGTGTGAAGGATTTGATGTGGGCTGTGTGTATAAAGGAAGTAAAGTGGGTATGCGTGTGTGAGCACACAAGCAGGTGTGTGTGGGCATATCACTGTGTGCACGTGTGTGAGGATATGTACAGATAGGATCGCAGGGTTCTTAGAGTGTACCATGTGGGCGTGGGTGTGTGCACCGTGTGTGCTGCATGTGTGCATTGGGTTTGGGGCTGGAGAGAGGAAGAAGCCTCTAAATACATGTCCTCCCTAGGGCGAAAACCACATGGCCTGATCCCAGTGATGAGAGTTGATGTTTTGTCCCTAGATGTCAGCCCTGTAAAATCATCCTCTGTTGGGCTACCTTGCGCTTCTCACATGACCACGAAGATGAGACAAGTAACATGCGATGATGTCGCATGCTGTCTCCCACTTCCTGGATGGGTTCGCTGGATTCACGGCACCAAGGAAACAGCCGCGGTTTCCTCAAGCTGTCTGAGAGTTGGATTTGCTTAGGATCAGGCTGGCTTCACGGCAGCTCCCTGGTCTGTGCACTGGGGGGCCGGCGCCTGCCTGGCAGGGCTGCTGTGAGGATGCAGGGAGGGAGATAGCGGATGAAGGGGCCCAAGGCCAGCACCTGGTGCGTAGTAGGTGCTCAGCCCATGCCCTCTGCACTGCGTTCTGTTTGACAGCTGAGGGCCTGGGCTTTGGCTGCCAGACGTGATCAGCGCCTGCTCCTCCACGTGCTGGACCAAACAGGCTTCGGCAGGGCACCGCCCCCACCTGCAGCCCCCTGCTGTGCATGCCCCATTAGTTGCACAGTGCCCCAAAGTACAACAGGAACGTTTCCTACGCTGCTTCCTCTGCTAAATACCTCTGTGACAGCTTCTTGGCAGGAGCAGAGCACCAAGGTTAACATATGTTAACATACAGGTTAACATATTCTTAATATGTGCTGCGGGCATCCTACCTCCACACGGAAGCAAGACGGTGCCCCCACCTCATGGTGGCCTTTCCTGGGCCCACAGCCACTTCCCAGGTGGCCCACTCAGCTTTGCCCAGCAAGCCACTGAGGGGTCCCAACCCAGACAAATCTAGTGGCCATCAGTAGGTTCAGGATGTCTTCCACTGCATCTCTGCCTAACGACCTTCAGCCGCAGATCACACACCCACCGACAGGGACTCACTAGCCTGGGGAAGTCAGTGACCCTCCCAGTGCTCTCTGGAGGCCAGGCTCTGAGTACGGCATGGGGAATAAGATTGTGAAAAAGACACAGCCACACCCCCAAAGGACCGACAGGGTACTGGGAAGTTCTAACTCATATTGTGCTGAGGGCAGGGACCACCTGTTCTCCTTATGTCTGAGGCCAACTTTGCCAGCCTGTCCCCCAATCTGAGGAAAGACAAGTGATCAGACATGTGGCAGGCTGTGGTCTGCAACTCTATGACCTTCCTAAGGGCCTCTCCCTGCTGCACCCCAATTTTACTCTCTTTATCTCCAGCATTTAGGAGCTAGAAGGAGTTGAGCATCATGCCTAGATAGCCACAGTAGTGTTTGACCCCAGAAGGCCCCATCTCCTGGAGAACATGCTGGCCTTTCGACAAGGACAGAGCTGGGAGGCTCTAGGTCCCCCTGGAACTCCGACATCATTTGGTCACTTTGCAGGTGTGGAACTTGAGGCTTTGAGAAGACACATGATTATTCCAAAGTCACATAGCTAGAAGGATCCCAGTTCTGATTTTGAATCAAAGTCAGCTTGCTACAGGATTCCAGGGTTTGGTCCATGAGGTCAGGAGGGATGGTGGCCTATCCAGGAAGTCAAGTTCCAGAGTAGTTTTTCCTGGTCATGCAGCTGCTAAGAACATCCTTAAGTTGTTCCATTTACGTCTCAGTTATCAGCCCATGAAATTCATCATTTAATGAAAAAGGCTCATTTCCTGAATCCACACTGGGTGACCAGCCTGTGTTCAGGGCTGTCAGGCAGAGGGAAGTGGAAGGAGGAGAGCGAGTGAGATGTTGTATTAATGTTGAGCAATGCTAGCTGCTGCAGCAGAAAAATCCCAAAATCTCAGAGACTTAACACGATGGCGTTTGTGTTTTGCTCATATCACATGTCTAATGTCGGGCATGGGAAACTCTGATCCACACAGTCATTCAGGGCACCAGGCTGTCAGAGATCTGTCATTGTGTAGGTGCACCTTCTGGATCACGTGGCATCTGCGGTGGCTGTGGCAGGGAAGAAAGGAATGGAGGAGGACTCCAGCCAGCTTTTTAACTGCCTCTGCCAGGAAGTGACACATGCCACTTCTGCTCACGGCCCAGAGCTAGTCACATGGCCTCACCTTCCAGCAGGGGAGGCTGGAAAGGTAGGACTGCACGTGGGAGGTTTGTTGAGCACTCACCATCTCTGACACAGACATTGTTGTCTCAGGCCCCCAGGGACTACAAATCAGCCAGAGAGAGAAGAAAAAGACCCACTGGGGAAGATAAACTGGTCCATGTGGGATTGTGCGACACTGGTGGCCAGAGTCGGTGGTCAGAGGAAGGAGAGGTCGGTGAGGAGGGTAAAGAGAGTCAGGGAAGACTGCCTGTGGGAGAAGTACTCATCAACACCAAAGCGGGGACAGATAGAATCTGGTTGACCAGTCTCAGAAGAAGGAAGACGGAGGCCAAGGAGGGAGAGAAGTTGCCCAGGCCCTTGGGGCCAGAGAGCGAGGCCCTTGGGAGACAGCCTGAGGAGCTGGGTGGGGGCGCTGGGCAGCTAGGATGAAATAGACAATTTAGGGACGGTGAGGACTGTAGCTCCCAGGGTGGACTGGGGAAGGACTGGAAGCAGGGACACACTGAGGGACTCTTCTGGGACTCCAGGAGGAAGCAGGTGAAGGCAGAGAGACTGGCGCTGAGCTGGCCAGACAGGAGAGACATTGTGATGGGAGCCAGCCAGTCCCAAGGACAGTCACCTTGCCAGTGATGGGAACGCATCCCGACCTTCATCCATGTAAGAGTTTCCGGAAAAGCTGCAGCATTAAACCCAATGAGAACGTCTGCTCAACAACTGCCCTGAAAATGAGATGATTTGATTTCAGCAGGTAGAGTACATCTTGAAGTTAAATTCTTTGAAATCCTCTCAAGGAGATTAAAATAGCTGGCTTGTCCCTAATGGATGAAGTTGGGCACTCCCTACCCCTCCCAGCTACTGGAGAGGGTGTGAGGCTGCACAAGGTCTCCCTTGAGAGCACATCCCTCCCATGGACGGAGGAACAGATGGCACTAGTCTTGAGGGGCTGGGGAAGAGGGGATGACTCAGATCTAGTTCTAGAAGGCAGGAGGCAGCAGGCCCCCCTCCTCTGCAAAGGGTCCTCTTGCACCTCAAGTCTAACTTTTGCTCTGGTGCAGTACCAGGTCCTGGACAACCATGTCCTGAGGAAGATGGGAAAGTGAGGGAGGGGTTGTGGTGCATGACCAGCAATGTCCTGGCGGGGTGGGGGGGCTGCTTGGAAGGTCCACGGTATGGGCTTCAATGGTCTGACTGGCTGATTGACATCATACACTCGGCCCTGTGGGGTACAATTCCAGCTGACAAGTGGGTTCACGGGATTTACCAGAAGGCCACACTTTCTAACAGTTATACTCATTCTCCAATGAAATGGTCACTTTAAGAAAAGGACTAGAGTCTCCTGGTATAGAGAGGAGGGTCCACCAGGACCGCATCCAAAGCCCTGGAGGTTCTGACATACTTAGCTACTGGTTTATAATCCCAGCTACCGGACATGTCTGCACTTTGTGTAGGGTGACTAGCCCATCTTGGTTTGCCCAGAACATTCCTAGTTTCAGCACTGAAATTCCCATGTCCTGGAAGTCCCGTCAGCCCCAGGCACGATGGGACAATTGGTCACTCTACTCTGTAGGCCCCATAGGTGACAACCTTAAAACTCACATATAAAATCGTTTGGGGGTGGGTAGTTCAGTGGGTCCTGGTTGTGACACACCGTGTGTCACTATCACTTATTAGGAATACTGTTTTTGAAAAATAATCAAACTTTGGGAAGTTTAAAAAAAACACCATCCTGACTCACGTGTGCTTTTTTTGTGGGAGACAGAAGGAGGTGAGGCTGTCGTTAGCAGGCCAGGAGGCCACAGCACCAGCAGCTGTAAGGAGTGCCCGATCCCATGAGCCGATGGTGCATTACAAAAGAGCGTCAACTACCTCAAAGCACATTTCATCTTCATAAGGAGGCAAGTGTCACCCATGGAACTGAGCCCGAACCCAAGCCTTTGGATCGAACACACAGTGTAAGGAAACACCAGGAATAGAGGAAACAGTCCAACGCCACCAAGATGAAGTCAACCAAATCCCAGACTCGGGATGATCTACGGGACAACCAACCCATCGTCTTCATCAAGTCAAAAGCATGAGAAATGAAGGGGATGGGGAAGGCTGTTCTATTTAGAGCTATGAAAACCAAATACAAAGAGAGGGCTGAGTTTGGACTTGATTCAAGCAAAATAGTGTCGGTGGGGGCAGGGGGCAGAAGAAGACATTTTTTTCTGAAATAGCAGAAAAATTTGATTATGGACCATGCAGTAGATTGCTCTACTCAATGCCCTCCAAATTATGAGATTTTTCCAGCCGTGCTGGTGGGAACGGAATGATTCCCACCCCTGCGTGCACTCCGTGCTCTGTCCCTTCTAATCCTTTCAGATGCTTTTTATCCCAGTCTCAGGTTAATTCCCGCACATGCGTGTGCTGATCAGAACTCTGCTGAGTACGTGAGGGTGACTCTGTATTTCTGGAATTCTCTCTCTCTCTGTATTGCTGTCCTCTGCAGCACTCTGTCCCGTGCATGATCCTATGAACTCTGGCCACCGTGGTCTTTTGCACTCTCAGCTCCATCTCTGTAAATCAGGGAGTGTGCGGGCCGCACTTGGTTCCCCTTCCCTGTCCTGCAGATGGGGAACTCCCTCCAGGCAGGCACCTGGGGCAATCACAGGGCTCACCTCGCTTGTTTCCCATCTCCCAGAGACCACAGTATGTCATTTCCTGGTGCCCACTGACTTGAAAACCATGGCTTCATATATTTTGCCTGTTCACTGCTGCCGTTGCTGCTGCTGCCGTGGTTTCAGGCAGGAGGGGAGGTAACGACCTTGCCATTCCATATTAGCCATGGTGAAGTCCTCCCAAGGGTTTCAACAGGTGGACACAGCAGGGACACCTGTGTCCATTTCACAGATTAGGACACCGAGGCTCTGAGAAGTGGAACAACCTGCCTGTGACTTTGGCTCCAGTTTCAGGGCCCTTTCTGTTGGAGCAGGCTACTCCAGTAGGTTTCTGGGTGGCCCTCATGCCCTGCGGGGGCTTGCCAGCCAACGCGGGTCCTGCTCTGGGGAGAGGAGGCATGTTCTAGGGCCTTCCACTAGGGTCTGAAGAGCTGGCACTGGCCTGTGCTATGTGTGAGTTTCCATCAGCATTTCTTCCCCGTTATCAACACTAAATAAAATAAACATTTGTCTGACTTGAGGTTTTTGGCTTTCCCGGACTGTTTCCCATCTGTCTCTTCTCTCTTTCCCTCTGCCCCGTTCCCTGTCATTCTCACCTCTTGCCGTCCCCCGAAAGCTGCAACATCTTCCCCGCTCACCCCCTAACACATGCGCGTGCACGCGCACACACAAACACACACACACGCATGCGCACGCGTCCTGGACTATGTTCTTTGTTTCAGGAAGCATTTGCAGTCTCTCTCCTATCTTCTCATTTCTTTGCCTTCTTTTTCCCTTTTCCCTCCAGTCATAACTCTTTTCTGAGCACCTTCCTATCCTGGCATTGAGCACCAGCATTCTAATTCCGACTCTGCTCTTGCTCTGTGACCTTGGACAAGGCACAAAACACTCTACGCTTTTGTTTTCTCTGAGCCGTGAAGCCCCATCAGGTGTTGAGGACATGGGACTAGAGGCTTGTCCTGGATCCCCTTCCTGCTGGCCAGCAGAGGTGGCACGGCGCGAGGCAGACCTGGGCTGGGAGGTCGAGTACCCCATTCCAGCCCCAGTGCTCTGCTCCCTGACTGCGTGGTGCTTGGGCTTGAAAGCTCTCTGCCTTCCTCTCTGGGAAGGAACATTCGTGGGGTCCTGGCTGCATGGAGACACATGTGGACATGAGGGGGTCTCCACCAAGCATGCTCGGGAAAGGGAGGGGACCCTCCGGGGACACAGACCCCAGCCTAATGCCTTCCTATGTCCCGACACATACCATCTACTGACTCAACGTGCCTGACACAGAGAACAGCGTCGACACACAGTTCATAGCTGTATAATCATATTTCATCTTTCTGATCATAGAGGTAGTTCATGTTTACTTTAGAAAATTGGAAAGATAAAGTAGAGTATATTAAGGAAAATAAAAAATAGTCCATAATCCCTTCATCCAGAGATAACCAATACACTTTGGTTAATTTTCTTCCTTTCAGTTTATATATATTAACACGTACAAGTGCACATATTGTGAAATTATATACAGGAAGGAAAACATATGGTGATGAGATTTGCATAAACCACAAAGGCGGGTATACAAAAAATATAATTTTCGTTATTTTCCTATCATTGAACTTCATTTCTCTCTTGAGCCCCATTCTCCCTGAAAGCAGAAACTCGAACCTAGTCAGTCCTGGGTGAAGCCAGTCCCTGCAAGTTTTTTCCTTGGCAAATGCAGATTATAACTCAGAATTCTTCTCCCTCCAGCTGGCCTTTCCTCAAAGGCTGCTCTAACTGGCTGGTGAAGCTGGAGTGAGGGGCTTTGGAGGCACAGAGAGAAGGCGTCTGGTCCGCTGTCCTGCCCTGGGGCCCGGCCATGGTGGTCCACGGGGCTGTCCGTGTCCCCTCCGGCCCAGACCACCTGCTCCACTCTGCATCACCTTGCAGCAGCCCCTCCCACATCCACGGGGCCCCTTCGTGGGCCACCACCTCCTTGTATGACCTCTCAACGGACTCATCCACACTCTGTCCAAGGGAACCAGAAAACCCAACTGCCCCCAGGTGTCACCCTGGGCCGTGGGGAAGGCCAAGGAGCTGAGGGGACTGGTCACTGCTTCACAAGGCCCACGGCCACCCGCTGTTATCCACACACCCGTCTCTCTCTCTAGCTCCCTCTGTCCCTGACTGTTTAACGACAATAACAAACATTTACTTGGTGTTTACTGGGGGCCAGACACTGTTCTAGGTACTTCAGTTGTGATAACTCATTGTGTCTTCATGGTAACACTGTCAGACAGGTATCACTGTCACCCCTATGTTATAGAAAAGGAAACTGAGGCCCAGAGAGTGTGGGGATCTCACCCCGAATCACGCAGCCGGAAAGATGCAGAGCCAGGTGCCCCAAACAGCAGAACCCAGAGCCCGCACTCCAGTCGTGACCTGCTCAGACACACGCACACACGTGCACACGCCGCATTTCACACCCCGCTCTCTCATCTAGGGTTACAGCACGGGAGCAATCGTTCTCAAATTCGGTTTCCAGTGAGGCCCGTGGGGAGGGTTGAAGTCCCAGAAATTCACTCATCCGCCCTTGTTTGATCGACCAGTAGGAAGTGCCCACTCTCCATCCGAGGCCGAGGGTACGGAGCAAGATCAGGCCTGGTCCCTGCCCAGGCAAACCCGTGCCTCTGAAGAGGGAGCCAGACGTGGGGACAAATGAGGTCTTCCTGCTAAAATGGGGTGGGGTGGTCATCGGGCCTCTCCCCCAAGGCTGGAGTAGGGATGAGATTAGGTAAAGTGTGTAAGTGCTAGGCTCGTGACTGCATGTGGCATTGAATAAATGTCAGCAATTAACAGTATTTTTAAATGTCGCCACTCCAAAGGAGCAAAGGAGACAGCCCGCACTTCTCTGAACAGGCCCCTTTGGGAACTAACAAAGGGAGGACACCCAGGGAGCCACCCACGCCAGTCACACAACCTTGCCCTCCCGCCATGGCTCTGTCACAGCACCCGAAACCCCACCGTCACTCACCACATAGGGGCTCCTCAAGTCTCTGTAGGCCCCGGTGAAAATGCAAATGTCCTCCAAAGGGTGGCCCATCAAGGCATCCAAGGAAAAGCATCATGGATGGCTGTGTAGCATCTTCCCGACTCTCCTCCTGAGATGCTGAAGGAAAAGGGACTCAGTCCCCTGGTTCCCAGATCAATGACATTGCCTCCACCCTTGGCTCATGCATTCTTTCCTTCATCCATGTAATCCACAAACACTGTGAGAAACCATGGAATGGGTCAGCCATGGGGTGTGCCCTGCAGGAGCTCATGGTCGGGGGTGGGGGGAGGTGAAGAGCCCCCAAGGCCTCTCCGGTGGTGCTTTCTTCCGGCACTCCCGCCTCAGGTCCTAGGGCTCTGGGGGAGCTCCGGGGAGGGGAGAGGCCCCCTCCTCCAAGATGGTCTCTAAGCAGCTGGATCCAAGGTGCAGAGGAGGGAAGGTAAGAACAGGGACAGAGAAGGCCTGCCTGGAGCAAGGAAGGAACAGTGAGGACCTCAGTTCCGGCACAATGGGAGAGTCAAGAATGCCACGCAAAGTTGTCCCATCCAATATCCAAGCTAGAGAATGACCAGGTAGTCACGGGCATTAGAGAGAGGCTCTGCTAGGAGAGAAATGTTCCAGGACAATGGATGGGCACCAGGGACTGACACCGCCCCTACCTTCTGGGCCTCAGGTGTCTACAGATGACACTGCCCATTAACACAGGGACCAGGCTGAGCCTCTGCCCCTCAAAAACTGGGGCGTATTCCTCATCACACAGCCTCTTATGCCCCTGCCAACTCCCCCAGGACACCCGTCCCCTGGCCCCTGGTCTCTTCCTGGGTGCCCTGGCTAGCATAAAACACCGGCACCTGCACAGGTAGCACCTATGCCAAGCTAAGCCAGCTCCACCTCTGCAAGATGGAGTTGCGCTCTTGCACTCTTTGCATGAACAGGGGCACAGCAAGGCACGGGTGAGGCTGTGAGACAAGAGAACCTAGGGCCACCCCCCACCCCTGCCACTGCCCACCATGCTGTCGAGGGAACCAGGCACTAGAGCCCACCTGCCTGGGTTCAAACCCAGCTCAGCCGCACATGGCTGAGTGACCTGGCAAGTTCTCAACCTCACTGTGCCTCCATGGTATGGATCTTAACTACGAATCATGGCCCCCCTCTGGCAGGGATGTGGTGTGGATCTCACAGAAGATGCTGCTTGTAGAGTACTGGACAGGCAGGTGGCCTTGGCTTGGGGCGTTGCCTCTGTCCTTTTGTGGCATGAATATGGAGTGCCTCCTAAAAGCTGAAGCCTCCGTGCAGATCGGCTCTCTAAAGGTGGCCAACTGGGCACTGGGAGAAGCCAGTTTCAGACCTGCCCTATGCAACTTGGAGAGGCTGGTTCTCCACATGGATCGAGGTGCTAACCATGCACCGCTTTGCAGCTGAGGCCAAACAGACGAGACCTGTTGCCGAGTCTCTTCGGGCCCCAGTGAACTCGGTCTTCCCACTGCTGAGAAGTGCTTGACACAGAATGCCTGGAGTCCTGCCAGACACTGCTTGGCACCAGCCCCTGGGAAAGAAAGCTGCAGAATGCAGACAGTTCCCAGAAACCAGAGACCAGGGGCTTCTGATAAGGCCAGTCTGCTTTCCCAAGCCTGCCAGCCGGCCTGAAAAGCACACAGTCGGGGAGAGGGCACTATGCGTGGTGTGTCTGGGCTGAGAGAGGCCATTCCAGGGCCACCGAGAGCTGAGCACCTGGGCATCAGGGGGACACAAGCTGGCTGCCCACTGGCCTCAATGCCCACCCCAGACAAGGGGGTTCCACAGCAGGAGGAGAAGCAGCCCCTGCATGTCTGCAGAACCAATTCCCACCTTACCTCTTTGTCCCCAGAGTAACTGCTTGAGGCAAGCTGGATACAGATCAGTGTCCCCAGGTGACACCCAAGGAAACAGAGGCTCAGAGCAGTAAGGCAAAGTGCTCAAGGTCACAGTGAGAAAAAAGACAGGAATCACAGCTCTGTCTTCTGCTTCACCCTTCAATTTCTTCCTTCTTCTCTTGCAGCCAACTCATTCTAGTCCTCCAGACCTGGTGTTAAGGCTACCAAGAGCTTTATGTGATGAGCTGAAAATGGCACATAGTGGAATAAGCCCTTCAAAGGGACTCAGGGGACACGAGTTCCCACCCTGGTTCTGCTACTGAGCAGCTGTGTGGTCCTGGGCAAGTTTATTTCCCTCTCTGGTCTGTCTGCTCATCTGTTTTGTAGGAATGGTACCTGGTACCAACCACAACCTGAGCTGTGGCAGAGAGTGGAGGAGCCCAGGTATGGAACTAGCCTGGCCACAGTCGCTTACACATGCTCAGCATCTAGACACCGAGGCAGGTGTTGCCCAGGCCAGAACCACTGGGGGCCGAAGCCAAGCCGGCCACTTCCTTGGCAGGCCATGGTGAGCCCAGCCACTCACCTTTCTATGGGGCAGTTTGGTCACCCGTAAGTGGACATGGTAATGCTCTTGATTAGAGAGCATGTATGAAATGCCCTCAAGAAGGGTAGCTATCAGCATAAGCACTCTCCCAGCGGGGACAGCTGAGTACCTCCATTTGACTTCTTGAGGCTGTGGATATGATAAACACCGTGTGCACTCAGTTTAATATTAATATTTAAAAGGTTGTCCTAGGCCAAGGCCACCCCATAACCACCTCATGAACTAAGGGAGGGAGGTAGGTAAACATAACCACCTTCGGTGTCAACAGTTTACAAAACAGGCCTGAGGCCCACACCTCTGGAGATGACCAAGCAAGCCCCGAGTCCGGGACTCCCGTGTCTCAGGTGAAAGAACGGGACCCCGAGGGGCCCACAGAAAGGAAGACCCCGTGGTGCACCGACTTCATACCCACAGGGAGGGGACCCAGTGGTGCACCGAGTGTATGCTGACAGCAAGGGGACCCCAGGGACCGCTGGCTTCATGCAGACTAGTGGGGAATAAGAGTTCTTCAGAGCAGCTTCACCAGGAGCTAAGTTGGAGAGGGAGAACCATGGAATCCCCACAGTGGAGCAGGCAGGCCCAGCCACAGCCCCTCCCCCACCCCCGTGGCTCCAGCCCATCTGGCGACCATCTTTAAATGGGGCAGGAATGTTTACAGGATGCAGGCCCGGCCAGGAAGCCTGCGCTCCCCTGCCTCCCCCGCGCATCCGGTGGCCAGGTGGGGGAGATCAAGGATGCTGTGAGGAGGCCCAGCTGGGCCCTCCCTTGTCTCCCTAGGTGGAAATCAGGCCTGTTACTGCCTGATCGATTGCTTCTGGTATTTCGATACCCTGAGAGACCTTGTAGGACAGCAGGAGAGGGCGGGGCAGGGAGGCCCAGAACCAGGCAGTGGGCGGAGCTAGGCAGTTCATTGGCCTTCGGGAGTGTCAATCATCATTGCAGTGTGGAGCCACAGGAAGGAGGGCAGGCACCTGGGCGGCGCTGTAGGGGAGAGACAGGCTCTGGGAGCTGCTGGGAGGAGAGGGAGGCATGGAGACAGGCTCTGGGGAGAATGTGCAGTGCTCACTGCTGCCGTAGAACAGCTGGACCCTGTTCCTAGACCTGCCCGAGATGATACATTCATGCAGAAGCTTTTGCCCAAGTAGAGGGGCAGCTTTTTCAGCCAGGCCTGCCCTGCTGGGAGGCATCCCCAAGACTGCCATCCTCCCCTGCTCAGGTGCTCCAGCCAGGGACCTGGGAGTCAGCCTTTGACACCTTCCTCTCCCTCACCTACCTGCCCCCGCCAACCCTTCCTCAAGCCCTGCTGAGTTTTCCTGCTGTCTTCAATCCATCCCCTTTCCCAGCCCCACTGGCCCCTCCCAGCCCACCCACAGCATCTCCACCCTGGACACTGCCCTCACCTCCACCCATGATCCCTCTGTGACTCCCCTCTTCCTCCCACAGGAGCTCCCGCTGCTCTGCCATAGAGCAGGGCTGTGTTTATGCTGCTCGTCCCCGGGTACCCCCAGACTTAGCACGCTGCCCAGCATCTCAGGTGCTCAATAAATATTTGTTGAATGAATGGAAGGAGGGAGGGAGGGAGAGAAGACGGGAGCAAGGCCACCTTGCCCATGGGAAGTCAGACCGCCAGAGGAGCAGAGTAAGGGGAGGCCAGGAAGGTCCAAGGGATCCCCAGCACAGCCAGAATATTCTGTTCCCCTCCTTTGATTCCAGGTGACTAAAACCCAATTTGTCCCTTCTGAGAGCCTGAGAACCAAGCATTTCAAGGGGGCTCTGAGGTCACCTGGTCCCTCTCCTTCTATAGGAGCCTCTTTGCAGAACACAGATGGGCAGTTAAGTCTACTGCCCCGCACCTCCAGGGACAGGGTGCTCACTTCCCATCAGGATCACCCACATTGGGTAGCCTCTGCCTCCCCAGGATGCGGGCCACCCCAAGGGGAGATTTAGGATACACTCAGCTGCCCAGTGTCCTCAAGGTGGAAGCCGGCTCTGCAGCCCTGAGTCTCCTCCCCTCGGGGCCCTCTGGCACTGCTCTATCAGCCATCAGCATCCCCTCCCCACCCACCCTGGCTGCCTGCTCTGGCCTCGTGCCAGTTGGTTAATGCCGTTCCTTGAGTTTGAAGCCCAGAATTAAACACAGCTCTCCCAGGAGGCTGGGAGGGAAGCTGGCCAAATGTGGGGGAAGCCGATGAGGAGAATGAATGTGCCCATATCCGTGCCAGGGATGGACTTCATTAGCCAGCGAAATAGATGTTCTCTAGAGCTGCCACTGGGCTTGGGGAAGCACAGCCTCAGGCAGGGGATGGGGCTTGTCCTGTGCCAAGTGCTGAGGTTCTGTCTTCTCGAGTCTCCAAGTCCACTGTCAAGCTCCATCTGCAAAGTTCGGAGAAGAGCCTGAGCTGTAAACCTCTGGTCTCACCCTTTCCTCATCCACCCCTGCAGGCAGCACTTCCCCGCCACACTCCCTCCCATTAGCAGACTCTCAGGAGAGGCATTGGACCTCACTCCGACTGGGCTAAGCGGTTAATAACATCTTAATGCATCATCCTTCCAGAGGGATTAACATTGGCAGGATCCAGGTTTAAGCTAAAGCAGCAAAGCAATAATGAGGGGATTTCAGGCACTGACCAGCAGCTGGGGATGAGAGTGTCCCAGGAACCTTCCCAGTATCTTTGAGGCCATTCCCACATCAACAGTAGAGATGCCGGCTGGGTTTTTTCAGCTCTGCCACCCACTTGCTGTGTAGACACATCACTGAACCTCTCTGACTCGGCTTCATCATCTGCACAGTGGGGACAGTACCTCCACGCTCATCACATTGCCAGGAAAGGCAAAGGAAATCACAGAGGTCAGCCCCAGCACAGAGTGCCATTGGTTTCCTTCCATCTGCCATGTCCCAAGCATCTAGGACACTTTCACGGGGAAGTAGACAGAGCAGGGACTGGGATGGACTGTGGGTAAAGGCATTATACCTGTGCACTTGAACCTGGTTATTTCCCACAACCTAAGTAGACTCTGAAACTGTTCCAACCCTCCTCTGCCTTTTGGCCCAGGGCAGTCTGCAGATGGAAGAAAGCATCTCTGAGAAGAACGGGTCAAGTCTCATAATGGAGATCATGTGGTTCCCACCTCCCCGTCCCTCGCTCCACATCCTGAGAAATCACAGACCAGAGGCCCTCTGCAGTCATCGTCCGGAGACGGGGTAGGGGCCAGCAGTCACCTCTTCCTCCAATCGGCATCACGTCCAAGGTTCTGTTTGTCTACTGCCACCGCAAAGCTTGGTGACTTAAAGCCCACGTTCATCGTCGTCTCTCATGTTTCTGCAGATTAACTGGGCTCAGCTGGGCATTCACGCTCGAGCTCTCACGTGGGACTGCAGTCAGGGGTCCACTGGGGCTGAAATCATCTGAAAGTTTGGCTGGTCTGGACGTCCCAGATGGCTGGCTCACGTGGCTGGGCAGGCGGCTGGCAGCTCAGCAGAGGCGTCCGCCAGAGCACCTACACGTGGCCCCTCATGTGGCTTGGCCATCTCATAGCATGGCAGCTGGCTTCCCAGAAAGAGCATCTCAAAGGAGAATTCTAGGGGCCCCAGGCAGAAGCTGCAGGCCTTCTTATGGCCTAATCTTAGAAGTCTCAGAACATCACTTCCACCACATTCTGTTGGTCAAGGAGGCCCAAGACTGCCCAGATTCAAGGCGGGGGATAGGAGTCTGTTCTTACTAGGGGATGGGCAAGGTCACACTGCAGAAGAGCCCATGGCATGGAGATAGTGTAGTGGGCATCTCTGCAAAATACAGTCTTTCACGTGCACCAACCTACCCTTCCCTGGCACAGGAGCCTGTGCCAATGGGGAAGAGGAGAAGCACTGCCCCAGGCGTCAAACCGTCCCCGCTGTTCCTCCAGCTCCGCCCTGGGGCCAGCCAGCTGTCACCTACACTGGCACAGTAGCAGCAAAGTCCCATTAGGCTGCTAGTGTCTCCCCATCTGCTTTAGGGGTTGTCGTAAGGACAAAAGGAAATCACCTGCTTCTCCATTCTAACCTGGCAAGCGTTCGTCGAGCGCCCTGTCCATTCATTCCTTCAACGGCTATTTGCTGAGGGTCTGCGCATGCCAGCCCAGAGAGGATCGGACATGGCCAGGGGATGGAGGGGTCAGTGGAAGACACTTGCTTACCTGGACGGCTACAACACGCTGCTTGGCACGGGAGACCCAGGGTGGACAGTGGGGTGTGGTCACGGGAGGGGCTGGCTTTGATTAGGGAAAGAGGAATCAGGAGGGGAGGGTTCTCTACCTTCAAACACAGACTAATGGACCTCTTGAAGGACTGGTCTCCAGGGAAGCAGGGAAAGGAGAGGAAAGGTCCCGGAAGTAGAGCAGGAGTAGGTAGGCCAGCCAGCATGGCTGCAAGGTGGGAGGGAAGAGACCCGGGCGTGGGAATTCAGCTGGGAAACGTTGTCAGGGGCTGGCAGCTGGCAGCTTGGGGGCAGAAAAGCAGGAAAAGTTTGGACTTTAAACCAAGGAGAGCCTTTCAATAACTTCACCATGATCAAACCGATCTTCTAGAAAGATCAGTAGAGTGTGTTGTGGAGGTGGCTTGGAAGAGGGTGACCCGGGAAGTGGCACGATAGCGTTACTATTATTTTGCTATTATCGACTAGATTCCAGGCCCTGTTCCAAGTTCTTTATGCCCATTGACTAGGAAACTTCATGATGACTGCATCAATTAGGGGCTACTGTCATCCCCACTTCACAGACAGTAACACTGAGGCACAGAGAAGGATAACTTTCTTGCCCCAAATCACAAACCAAGGGAGCGACCGAGCTGAGAGCGGGGCCCCGGCGGTCTGGCTCCCGGGTCTGGCTGCTGAGCTGTGCTGTCATCCAGCCGCCAGGCACTCGGGGCCTCCACAGAGGGGCTCAGGGGGACAGGGGCTGTGCTTCCTGCTCCCGACTGAGCGCCCAGGGGCTGGCCCGGAGGCTGGCAGGGGTTGACTGCATGAATGAAGGAAAGGCAAGGACCCAGTGCCATTATAAGCCTCCGCACCCCTGGGACCCTCAGCCTTCTTTTCTCGAAGCAACAAGCCCCACGACCTACGGTAGCATCTGGGGGCTCTTCTCAGGGACCACACCCACTGTGGCCCAAGCGTAGGGGACACTGATTGAGAAAGGAGGCGCTGAGCCAGCTGCAGACCCTCTGCCGACCTGCGCAGACAGGCGCGGCTCCTTTTGCCATATCTGTTGCAGTGTCCAGGGACCCCCGGATCAGGCTGCTGCCCCCTCACCCCCACCCACCTCTGTCCCCTGCTGTACCCTATTGAAAGCGCCACCTAAAGCACCTGCTGCAGTCGGTGTCAGGGTTCAGAGCAAGAAGCCCCAGGCTCTGCCGGGAATTTCCAGAGGGGCTGGTGCTGACAGGAGCAAAGCAGATGCTCGCTGGGGACAAGTGGCACTTCACAAACAGTTAGTGCCGTCCCGGTCCCAGCGACACAGAGAGAGGCGCTCGTTGGCATCGGGAATTGGAAGTGCCCGACTCGTCATCACATTAAATCCTCAGCTGCTGTCCCGCCTGTCGCAGGCTCCAGCTCAGGCTCGGCTCTCCCTGGCTGGCTGCTCTCCGGCTCCTTCCTGCAAGAAGTGCCCACGGGGCCCAACGCGCCAGGTACCGGCCTCCTGATTGGCAGCCCTGTGCCCACCTTTTGCACACCACCTCGTCCCCCTGTCCCCGGCCTTTAGCCCTCCTAACAAGCGAGGGCGACAGAGGCCTGTAGTCAGCCCCAGGCAGCAGGGCCACAGGGAGGGGAGCCGAGAAGGGGGAGCTGCTTGGCTCTGCAAATACCCGCAGAGTCAGGATTTCAAACTCAGATCTCCTGACTCCAAGTCTCGCTCGTTCTTTTCCTGCTCACGATACCATTCCAGCTGAAGACCTCGCCCAGGGCCAGGCTTTGGGCAGGTGGAAATGGAGAAGGACACATTCCAGAGAAAGGTTCCTGCGAGGGGAAAGGCATGGACATAGGGCTTGGTGTTGGCGAGCAGCGAATGCCGGAGCAGGTCAGGGCTTCCTTCCTGAGGTCAGCAGAATGGAGGGGCCGTGGAGGAAGGGTGGGGTGACTGTTTTGTCCTCAGCTAGTGACCAGAACTTTGCAAACCATGGTAAAATGGAAAGTCTGGGCAGAAAAGTCAGTCTGGGCACAGTGGCTCACGCCTGTAATGTTAGCATTTTTGGAGGCCAAGGTAGGAGGATTATTTGAGGTCAGGAGTTCGAGACCAGCCTGAGCAAGAGCAAGATCCCAGCTCTACAAAAAATAGAAAAAAATTAGCTGAGCTTTGTGGTGCACACCTGTAGTCCCAGCTACTTGGGAGGCTGAGGCGGGAGTAGTATCACTTGAGCCCAGGAGTTTGAGGTTGCAGTGAACTATGATGATGCCACTGCACTCTAGCCCAGGTGACAGAGGAAGACCCTGTCTTCAAAAAAAAAAAAAAAAAAAAAAGAGAGAGAGAGGAAAGGAAAGGAAAAGAAAAGAAAAGAAAGGGGAAAGGGAAGGGGAAGGGGAAGCAATGCCAGTGCTTTATTCCTTTGGTCCTGAGGAACTTTACTGCATGGGCCACTCACACATTATTTCTTAGAGGCAAGTTCCATATCTGCAAGCAACAGAGGAGCTGGAAGAGAAGATAGACCTAGATTTTGTATCTGAGCTCCTGGAGAAGAGTATAAATATTCAAAAATGCAAGAGGCCGGTCCCAGACTCTTCTGCAAAGATACATGTCCCCAAATCTAACCCTTTTATATTCTTAAATACTGCTAGGTGAGATGCAGCCAAGCAGCTTCCACCAGACCTACAGAGCCCCCTGCCTTGACAGTCTGACCCTGGGACAACATTTAGCTCCCAGGACCCTGTCCATGGTCCCCTGCTGGGGACACTGAGTGAGCAGGCAGGAAGCAGTGTGACAGCTAGTGGCAGTGGTGGGAGCTCCTGAGCCTGTATTTCTCGAATCTCTGCCCATGGCCAGCACACAGCAGCCACACGGCAGCGTGATCCTGCCCACCAGCCTTCCTGTCATTCACTCACCTCCATTCTCCATCTCAGAGATCCCCCCAGGCACTGACATTCTCATCACACCAGGCCCTGGCCACGCCTCAATCTGCAGAGAGATGTCCGGGAGTGACACCCTGTGGGCTGGACCCAGGACATCAGCTTGGCCCAGTCACTGGGGCGGGCTGGTCCAGGGGCTGGCCAGGGTGTGACCCGTCTCTTCTAGCTGGCCATTCGGGCTGAGACACTGACTCTCTAGCGCCGGAAGGAACCAAGTTACATGGCCTTGAGTTTCTCATCTGGAAAATAGGATTTTATTTCTTTGTTTTTTCATGAAACAGTGTTAACTGTATGGAGATGGGAGAGGCTGTGTCAAGCCTGAGCAATTATGTGTGTCCCTCCCTGCCACCTGCCTGTCCTTTCTGGGCTGCCCATTTTTCCACGTAGTAAGTGGAGAGGCCATTGTCCAGGAGTTGGGGCTCAGGGAAGCTTCTTTAAAGACTTCTTAAAGATCCACCCCAGCTGGCTGTGGACCATGGGCAGGGCATTGAATTCTCACGACCCGAGAAAAGGCCAAGCAAGGATCATCAGCCCCACGGACGGGTGCGAGTTCCTTCAGCTGCTACAAAAACTCAAGTGAGCCAGCTTTCTCAAAAAGAGGGGAGTCTGACCTCAGGAACGGTGGGATTCAGGTGCCCAGAAGCCCCAGGACACTGTCTCCATCCTTTCTCTGCTTTTCTCTGACTGCTGACTTTATTCTTCTAGTTTCGAGTTCTCAGGAAGATGAAATACTGGCCACAGGCATCTCTGGCTTATATCTCAACAAACTGGTCCCAAAAAAGAATGAAACGTTCTTCTAGCCAGCTCAAGTGTCAAAACTCCCTGGGAAGGGCTCTGATTAGAACACACGTCCCCATAGTGACCAGGAGGAGTGGACAGTCAGGCCCAGGAGAAGGACCGCTAGGGGTGTTGGAGGCAAAGACAGCAGCCCCCACTCCCCAGCTGGTGAAGGAGACTGGCTGTGCCCTAAAGGGGGTAAGGAACGAGGAAAGACTCTGAAAAGTAGCAAATGCCACTCAGGTGCCAGCGGACTATGCCCTCGGCACCACGTTTGGCATGGAGAAAGCTGCAGCCTCCTCCTGGAGGCTGGGCCAACATGTTGGGTGCTGGGTACGACTCACCTCCTCTCCCTCCCAAAGTGATCACCAAAATGAGGACAACTTTTATTTTCCCAATTTCTTCATCGACAAGGTCCCCCAGGGTCTGAAGACAGCTGCCCCGGGGAGAGAATGCCCTTAGCCCTGCCCCATCTTGCTTGTGAACGAGCAGAGGAAAGACAGTGACTCAGGCGAGACCGTGCCCGTGGAGGGGCTGTGGCAGGTGCAGAGTTGTGGCACAGTGTGTGTTCTCAGGTAGGCTCCCCAGAAGTCCCCACATCCCTGCTGCTGGCCCCAGGGTAGGCACAGCTGGATCCCAGCCCTGCCAAGGTCTACGCCTCTGTGCTGATGTGTCCTGACCAGGGAGAAATGTGACCATCACTCACTTGTTTCTCCTGCCATCAAACCAACGTTTAGATAAATTCCTCTCTCTGCCTCTTGTTAATGTTTTCTCTTTGTCCTCAGGGCCATTGGCTCCCAGCTCACCAGAGACAGTGGGGTGCAATGGAAAGACTGTGGATATAGAAGCCAGGAGCCATGTTTCTCTTCTTCCTCCAATTTACTGTGTGACCTAAGGCAGAAGTCATACCCTCTCTGGTGGTTAGCCACTTCCTCTGCAAACCAATGGAGGTGGACCAGTCAGTGTCTGAGGCCCTCCAAGCCCTTTCTGGGAAGACGTGGTATAGCTGGGCCTGGCATTGCCATGTTTAATGTCTCTCCATCTCCCTTCACCCCCACCCATCAACTCAGCCACACTTCATTCCAGCCATTAGCTCCATACAAGCTCGGCCACCTACAGAGCAGCCACAGGCAATGACATTAGCTTGGTAATGATGAAAGGGAGAGATATATCATAGCAACACTATCCTTTCCCCCCACCAAACCTCTGGGATGGACGCATCTCAGCTCAGGGCAGCCATAGACCAGGTTGGTTAACAGAAGGAGGTTCCTCTCTCCCTCTCTCCCTGGTTCTTCCAGACTTTGGTGCACCCAGCAGTTCCCAAAGATATGCATCACAGGGGCAACATCCTTGACCTTGTTCTTGCTCTAAAGCACCCATTGTACAGATGACAGCATCAAGCCCCAAGAAAGGAAGTGACTTGCCTGAGGTCATGCAACAAGTCAACGTGAGAGCCAAAAGCTCAATTCTAGGGTTCCCAAGCCTTGATTTCCACTCTGGGCTAAAATCAATGCTACCTTCTAGATAGACCGTGAGATAACCAGAGAGCACACCTGCCCTCCTTTCTTTTGCCTTTCTCCACAATACACCCCATTTGCTGCAGTCAGGGTGAGCTCCTGTCCACATCTTTGTTCCTGGTGTTGCACCTGCCGGGCTCACTGTACCCTGGGGCCTTAGCACATGCAGATTCTCCCTGCAGAAGAGCCTGACTCCTTGACTCTCAATGCACCTCGCCTGACTCCTGCAGCTCTTGCTGATCTTCTGATTTCTCCTCTCAGTGCTCTTCAGCAATGTGTCCTCACGCTCAGGGTAAAAGCCACAGTGCTTACATGGCCCACCTGACCACGTGGCCTGGCCCGTGCCTAACTCTTCAGCCTCTCTCCCCATCTCCACTCCCTTCTTCTGCCTGGGCCACACTGGCCTCCTGGCAGTCCCCAAGCCTTTGCATTGTGTTCCCACCCAGGGCCTGACACCTACTGTCCTCCTTCTCCAGTTCTCCATGGCTCACCCTGCACTTCCTTCTGTCCCCAAGTCATCTCCTTAGAGAATCCTTTCTCACCACCCCATTAAATCTGACTTTGTGCCCCCGAACTCTATCCTAAGACAAATTCATTTTCTTTGAAAGCACTTGTGATTGCCTGAAGTTATATTAAGTATTTAGTTGCTGGTTAGTTTACTGTCTGTCTTCCCCAGGAGAATACAAGCTCCATAACAGCAAAAACTGTGCTGTGCCCACTGCTGTGCCTCTCACTCCTAAAATAGCATCTGTCCCATAGGGGGCCCTCGGTAAACAAATCAATAAACAAACTGTTGTAATGAAATGACATCTCAAAATTCGAAGGAGCTAGGATGCCCCTAGTGTGTGTAAGGCAGATCTTATTTGTGACGTCCTATCCATATAAATGATTTAAGTCATTTAAAATGAGTGTGTCAGCACCAATCTGACAACACAATTACATGCCATCCCACAAAAGAAATACCCATATAATGAACAATGTGAAAATGAAACTAAGAGAAAAATTTCATTGACAATAGTGTCAAAAATAATACTTAGGAGTACCTTTAACAAAAGAGATGCAAGACATACTCTCAAAACTACAAAACACTGCTGAAGGAAATTAGAGAGCTAAATAAAATGTAAAGATGTAATATGTTCATGAATAGAAGACTTAATATTGTTAAGATGGAAATATTCCCCAATTTTATCTACAGATTCAATGCAACTTCTATCAAAATCTCAGCTGGCTTCTCTGTAGAAAAGGGCAAGCTGATTCTAAAATTTGTATAGAAATTCATGGGATCTAGAATAGCCAAAACAATTTTGAAAAAGAACAAAGGTGGAGGACTCACACTTCCTGATTTCCAAGTTACACTGATCAAGACAGAATGGTACTGGCATAGGGATAAATATGTAGGCTAATTTAATCAAATTGAGAATCCAGAAATTAACTTTCATGCTTAAAGTCAATTTATTTTTGGCAAGGATGTCAAAACAATTAAATTAGAAAATAATAATCTTTTCGACAAAATGGTGCTGGGACAACATGCAGAAGAATAAAATTGGATTCCCACCTCACACCATATACAAAAATTAACTAAAAGTGGATCAAAAACCCAAATGGAGGAGCTAAAACTATAAAACTTTTAAAAGAAAACATGAAGGCAAATTTTTGTGATCTTGGATTGGACAATGGTTTTCTAGATATGACCCCAAATGCACAAGCAACAAAATTTTAAAAATAGAAAAATGGGCTTCATTAAAATGAAAAATTTTTGTCCTTCAAAGGACACCATCACAAATGTGAAAAGACAACCCACTGAATATGAGGAAATTTTTGCAAATCATGCATCTGATAAGAGACTAGCATATAGCATATATCCTAAGTGGACATATAGGAATAACATCTATTGGGTGTCAGGCAGGTAGGGGAGGAGGGGATGGGTATATGCATACATAATAAGTGCGATGCGCACCAACTAGGGGATGGACACACTTGAAGCTCTGACTTGAGGGGGGAGGGGGAGCAAGGGCAATATACGTAACCTTAACATTTGTACCCCCATAATATGCTGAAAAGAAAGAAAGAAAGAACTCTTACAACTCATTAATAAAATGATAAATAATTTAAGATTGGCAAAGAATCTGAATGGACATTTTTCCAAAAAGACTTACAAATGGCCACCAAACACATAAGAAGATGCTCAATATCATTGGCCATTAGGAAATACAAATCAGAACCATAGTGAGATACCACACCAACTAGTATGACTAGCATCAGAAAGGCAGATAATAGTAAGTGTTGGACAGGACATAGAAAAATTAGAATGCTAATACACTGCTGGCAGGAATGGAAAATGGTGCAGCCACTTTGGAAAAGAGTATGACAGTTCTTCAGATGATTAAACATAGAATTAACATATGACCCAGCAATTCCACTTCTAGGTACATACTCGAGAGAAAAGAAAACATGTATCCTCATAAAAGCTTGTATGCAAACGTTCATAGTAACATTCATATAGCCAAAAGGTGGAAACAACACAAAGGTCCCCTAATGGACCCATGGATAAATGGAATGTGACATATCCCTACAACTGAATATTATTCAGCCATAAAAAGGAATGAAGTACTGATTCATGCCACATAATGGGTGAACCTTGAAAACATTATGCTAAGTGAAAAAAAGTCAGTCACTAAAGCCCACATATTATATGATTCCATTCATATGAAATGTCCAGAACATGGAACTCTATAAAGACAAGATTAGTGGCTGTTTTAGGGCTGGGGAAGATAGAGGATATTGGGAGGTGATGGCTAAACGGTACAGGATTTCTTTTGGGGTGATAAGAATGTTCTAAAAAATTCCCTCCGAAGTTTCCCTCAGGATAGCTGGCGCTCTCGCAGACCCCGCAGTTTTATCCGGTAAAGCTCGAACCATCTAGTAGCTGGTTCCCTCCGAAGTTTCCCTCAGGATAGCTGGCGCTCTCGAAGAATGTTCTAAAATTGATTGCGTTGATGGTCGTACAACTCTGAATACACTAAAAAACCATAGAACTGTACATTTTAAATGGGTAAATTATTTAATATATGATATATGAGCTATATCTTAATAACGCTATTGTTTTTTTAAAAAAAGAAAATAGTAAAGAAGTACCGTGTTGGCTAACATAGGTAATGCACTCAGTGGCTTCTAGAATTGAGCCAGGGACAGCCCCTAGGCACACGTCCCACAGCCCACCTGGCGTGTTGGGGAGAGACAGCCCAGTGGAGACACGAGGACCAGGGTCGGCTGTGCATTTTCCAGAAACGTGGAGGAAGGCACTGCAGAGGCTGAGGCCTGGGCAGGAGCTGGGCTTGTCCAGGTCTAAGGGCAGGAACATCTAGAGCGTGTACCTAGTCCCAGATGGCAAGTCTCACATAGCCAGTCTGACCAGTTCGGGGCCACCTGGAGCCCATGTCAGGAAACTCAGTGAAGGAGACAATGTCCCAGCTCCACCAGAAAGTGTCAGATCTATTAATGATGCCTGCTAGGGACAGGGCGTGCCAGTACCACGCCTGAGCCGTGCATTCGCCAAGTGTGAGCCAGTTCACCCCCTCCTGGCAGAGGTGGGAGAAGCTGAGCCACCGAGGGGGAGGGGATGGCGGGGGCACCCAGAGCCAGCGGTGGATCAAATTCAGTCTCGGCCTGGGCTCTGGCCTCAGCCATCTGGCCACGTGTACCTCTTCCGCCTGGCGTGTCATCACGCTCCCACGCTTACGGATTGCTGTCACTGCACGCATTGCCGCCGGTGCCCGGACCTCTAGCGCCGCTGCTCTGCCTGGCCGAAGAGTCTGTGCTCTTACCCACCCGTCTGTGCTGCTGTCGGGCAATGAGGAGCCTTTGGCCACCTAATACGTGTCAAACTCTTCTCCGAACCTTTTCTCACTGAAGTCCACACCCTCCTTGGGAGAGAAGTATTGTTATCCCCATGCTGCAGATGGCAACACTGAGGCTCCATGACACCAAGTAGCTGCCCAGATGGCCCCATGACAGAACCAGGATTCTACACCAGGTCTGTCTGACTCCAGCGCCCACGCTCATCCCACAGACCCACGGCAAGAACAACTTCTCTTTCCCCCTCTTCAGTCCCAGCACAAACAAACAAAAACAATGTCTCCAGTAAAGGAAACTTGGAATGAAAACCGTGAAGCCCCTCAAGTTCACCACCAAGCTTGATCCTTGCACACCCTGCATCCTTTCATCCTTCATCCATGACCCCCCTCCACCCTCCGGCCGGGTCTCCATTCTGCGCCCACCACAAGCTATGGCCACGTGCCTTGCCTCTCCTTCGCAGCTAGCGATCTAGAGAAAAGTCACTCACGCCACTGTCTCTGCGCCTTCACTGTCCTCTCATTTCCCCTCTCTGTGATGGGGCCTACGGCAGACCCCACTCGTTGTACCGGGACTTCTCCGTGACAAGTGACCCCATCCTCCTTCTGGAAACTCGCTCTCCCCTCAACTGCTCTAGCAAATACTTTCTGTGCTCCACAACACATCCCCTTGTCATCCTGATTTCAGTGCAGCTGAGGACAGTTTTGTCCCTGCTGCCAGCGTTGCACTTCACGTGTGCTGAGGTCACTCTCCCCTCTGCCTCAGGGTGTCCTCTGAGGCCAGACGCCTCTGCTCAAACGCAGGCATGGCCAAAACATGCAGGAGTTAACACCCCAGGGGCAACCAAATACCAGTGGCAGATGGGAGCTGGGGGGTCAGCACCCCATCCTTGGGAGGGAGAGTTCTAAGGTATATTCTCCACAGGTCCCTAGAGGGCCCCAGGGGACTTGAACCCAGTTGCCCATAGCAGTTATGCATTCTTTATTGGCCTTTCCTCCTCTCTGTCTCTCTCTCTCTTTCTCTCTGTCTCTCTCTCTCCTCTCTCTTCTCTCCCCTCCATCGCTCCAGCTTTCAGGATCACCTTGCAAATAAACTGCTTACACCGGAGTCCTCGTGCAGGCTCTGCTCTGCAGGGATGCAGCATGGTCCCACCGCCTTCCTTCACCTTCTGACCCACTCATTTCCATCTCTTTGTGGACAGCTCCCGCAAGAGTGACCCCTTTGCTGCTGCTGCTAAGTCCTGCCCCGTGCTCTTCCCCGCACCTGTCTGGGTCGCATGAGTCCCTTGCACATGGCATTGCCTCTGTCCCTGCAGCACTTCCTACCCACAGCATCATGCCCTCTGTGCCTTAACCTTTGGGTGAGCACCTGCTCATCCCACCACACATGAGCCCCCCACCGAGCCTTTCCCAGCACTCCCCAACGACCAACAACCCCCCTGTGCAGCTGGGACGGGGTGAAGCGGATTTGATGCGATGCCTGGTGACGATCCTTCCAATAGGTTCTTTGTTTCATTTCACTGTAACATAACCCCCTGTGAGCAAAGGCTGTGGATATTGTACTTCACGTCCCCAGAAGCTAGCACTGTCCTGGCTCATGGTCCATGCTAAAGAAACGTTTGTGGATAAAAGAATAAGCCTTTGTGATACTTTTATCAGACTCTAAGCAAATCTGTCTGCTTCGCCCTCTTCATATCCCCACCCCAGTGGGATTTGGGCAGCACTTAGGTCCTCAGGTACATGGCTTTACCTGCAAAGGCTGGAAGATTCACCGGCCTTAGCAGGGAGATAACTGAGCCCCTTCCTGCAAGTACAGTGGACCCTTAGCATTCACCAGGGATTGGTTCCAGAACCAGCGTGGAAACCCAAACCCAGGATGCTCGAGTCCCGTATATAATATGGCATAGTATTTGCACACAACCTATATACATCCTCCCGTAAACTTTAAATCATCTCTAGGTTATTTATATTAACACTGATACAGTGTCTACACATCACCTCACTCACGTGGATTCAACGTAGTACTCAGTGCACAGCAAATTCAAGTTGTGCTTTTTGTGAAAATTTTTTCTGAGTATGTTCAATCTGTGGTTGGTTGAATCCATAGATGTGGCATCCACAGATACAAAGGGCCAACAACTCTACTTCAATCCCAGCGTTGTTAGGCGTTAGTTAAACTTGTAACCATCCCAGGTCTCCTTAAGGGGCAGGCCAGCCAGCAGGGAGCCAAGGAGACTGTCTGCCATCTGGCCCTATCTTGGGTCAGCACATGAGAAGTGAGGCCCCACACATACACCCCTTCTTGTTGTCCAGGTTGTCCAGATAAGCCCTGCAGAAGGCCTGCGGGCCCACCCGAGGGCATCTGCGGCTTGTGGTGCCGGGAAGGATGCAGGGATGGCTGCAGGTCAGCCAGAGCGAGATGGACCTCCATCCAGATGAGCAGGAAATCTGCCAATTCAGCAGATTTGCACGAGACACTTTCCCCACGCCAGCTCCGGTGTTAGCCCCTGCCCAGAGCAGGTCCCTGTCCTCAGGTGGAACTCAACCTCGTGGGAAAATACACCTAACCCCAGCCCCTGGCTTCTGGCACCAAAGTTCCAACTGAGAATCATAATAGTAAATAAGAAGATTAGCTAACATTTATTGAGGGCTTACTCAATATGCCAGGGTTTTCTGAGCATTCTGAAAGCATTAAATTATTTACTCCCCACAATAAGCCCGGGGTGGCATGCCAGAGCCGGCTCGTACCAGCTCACAGCAGCCAGTTGTTAAACTTTCAGGAATTTTACAAGCTGGATGTTAAATATGACTATTATTAAAAAATTAAATTACATAAACTCGTAATTAAATAAATTATTCTAAAAACAAAAGTAGTAAATACTCAAAACTCATCACTTCCCAGTTGTCTTTCCGCATTTTATTGTCGTCTGTGCTCTCGAGGTTTCCACGTCTATTGTATCTGGAACGCCGCATAATGGTGGCTACCGAACGTCTCTTCCCAAATCTGTGTTCGGCGACATCGCAGTGGAAATCTACAAAGGCTAAAAATCAGGGCTTGATTTATTTTTTTGTTTGCCTTTCTAGACTTAAGAACATGATGGAGAAAAAAATTAATTACGCAAATAAAACTTAAAAGTGTGCCTGTGTCTATAGCTGCACTCAAATCTATTAATAATTATATCATCCAATTTAGCAAAGTCACTCATGCCTTTGACAAATGAGTATCAAGTTGGAACACACGTCTTCAATGTTGCACGTCCACCTTACTCATTAACATAGATAAAAATAGCAACCAGTTTTTAGGTTGGAACTACACCGGACAGCCGGTTGTTAAACGTTTGCCACGCACGTTGCTCTGAGCTAGGTGCCGCCCATAAGCCTTATTTTACAGAGAAAGAACCTGGTTAGGAAGGGCCGGATTCCCACCAGACAGCTCTGCCCCAGAGTCCAGGCTCTTAGCACACCAAGGGGAGGGGACATCCTGCCCACCCCCAGGCAGTCCTGGCCAAGCCCTCAGGGAGAGCCAGCTTCTGGTACGTTCTGTCTGATCCTTCACCCCAGACAGAAGGAGCTTATCCCTGTTCTTGAGGGAGGAGTGCAGGACAGACACACAGATGGGAAAGGCAGGACGGACACACAGATGGGACAGGCAGGACGGACACACAGATGGGACAGGCAGGACGGACACAGAGATGGGATGGGCAAGACAGGCCAAGGGCACTGGTATTTTGAGAGGCAGAAGAAGGGAAAGTGAAGCCAAGTCGGGCCCACTGGGATGGTGCTTCCCAGAGCAAGGCTGGGCCTGGGTTCAGGAGGGCAGATTAGGTTGAGAGGATGCAAAGCAGAGGATGGGAGATGGGACTTCCTGAGGCTCCCAGAGCAGAGACCAAGGCCCTCCCTCACCATTAAAGGGACCATGGACTCAGGCAAGAGCCAGGAGGTCACTACTTTGCCAGCCAGGCTCAGAAGCTCTCCTACCTCCTGCAAGACAGGCCCTTTCAGGCTGCTACACGTGCCCTCACCAGGGAGCACCCCGCAGGGGGCCCAAGGGCAGGCAAAGATAAAAAGAGCAGATTGAGGGGCACTTCAGGGGTAAGGAAGAGCATGGCCCTGGTGGCTCATTCTCATGGTGACAATGCAGCCAAACTCTCCAGAGCCTCTGAGGTCTTCCCCTCACCGCTCAGGTCCCTTTCCAGACTCTCCTCCGAGTGCATGGGACACTTCCAGCCAGATGAAACCTCCCACTGGCCCCAGATGAGCAGGGCCCTCTCCTACCTCTGAGCCCTGACACAGGTAGATGGCCCTGGCTGAGGAGTCAAGGAGGGCTGCATGAAGGAGGTGACGTCTATGCCAGACACTCTGACGAAGGGAGCTAAGGTGTAGGGGGAAGGGACTTAAAATAGCCGTAGCTCCCTCTTGCACGTGCACACAGCATTTGTTACATAAACAGCCCTGCTGTAACATTAGAAGTGCTGAAACAGAGGACACACAGTCTCTCTGGCACCCAGTAGGTGCTCCCGTGAATGTGCAGGCTGCATGGCTCGGGCAGGTTGCCCGGCTTTGAGACCCGCAGTCGCGCTAGCTGTGAGCCGCATGCGATTGCTGACACAGAGCTATGTTTGACCTACAAAACTAGCAATTTCACATGTTCCAACCTAATAGCCTCTCTGTGCTCTGTAAATGGGGTTAATAGCAGTACCACTCTCACAGGATTGTTGGGGAGATTAAATGAATTAGCACCTGTGTGAACACCTGGGCCGATGCCTGGAACACAACAAGTAGGTGATAACAGCAGCTAATACTCGCATTGCACCTACTATGTTCCGGGCACTGTGCAAATGGCGCTGCCTTGTTAACTCGTGGGCCCCACCAGCCACTCTGTGTGACAATTGCTATTCTTATGCCCTCTTTACAAAGAAGGAAGCTGAGGCACAGAGAGGTGGGAAACTCACTTGCATTTGCCCGGCAGGTGCATGGGGAGCCAGGATTTGAACCCAGCAATCTGCGCTGTCACGCTACAGCACAGCCTTTCTGATCGGGTCAACCTGAGCTGCTGCTGCTCATTGGCAAGGCTGGTTCCCCTGGACCGGTGGGTGTTAAGGCAACTAGGGGCTCCCTTTAGGATTTGGGGTTCAGAGCTCACACAGATGTGGGTGGGACCGGACA